>PVJN01018348.1:0-27533 GCA_004026805.1 Lasiurus borealis
TTAAGAAAATTACCCAACAGACCTGGTGTTCAGCCAATGTTGAGGGCACTTGGGTAAAGAGACCTTGTAACTGGAAAAGGGGAAATGATGTACTTGAAATGGGAAACATATTTGCCACTTCGTTAAAAGACAGTTTAAGTTCCATAATTCATTCAGCTTGTTAAGACTATGAATTCCTCAGAAGCAGGAGTCACATTTTTTAATCATTTCTGTACAAACGTAATATTAAATTAATATTTTTAAAAATATATTTTATTGATTTTTTACAGAGAGGAAGAGAGAGAAATAGAGAGTTAGAAACATTGATGAGAGAGAAACATCAATCAGCTGCCTCCTACACGCCCCCTACCGGAGATGTGCCCGCAAGCAAGTTACATGCCCTTGACGGGAATCGAACCTGGGTGGGGCCTTTCAGTCCACAGGCCAATCAATGGTCTATCCACTGAGCCAAACTGGTTTGGGCTTAAATCAGTGGTTCTCAACCTTTCTAATGCCGTGTCCCTTTAATGCAGTTCCTCATGTTGTGGTGACCCCCAACCATAAAATTATTTTCATTGCTACTAGCATTAGGAAGGTTGAGAACCACTGGCTTAAATTAATATTTTTAATAAATGGTTGGATAAATGAATAAATACAATAAGTAAAAAAAAAAAAATCACTGTAGGCACTTGAGCCAGTGGATAAGAAAATGACACTGTTTCCGAGAGATGACTTCAATATTACACAGACGACAAGAGAGACAGGCAGTGGCTAACATCTCCTGAGTGCTCCCTATGTACCAGGCTCTTCACATGTGTGTTGTTTCATACTCAACCCAGCCAATCAAGTACACATTACTCTCTCTACTGAGAGACCTGGGACCCAAAGTCATTCATTGTTGATGAACAGCAAAGCTGGAATCTGGCTTCGTAAGAATGACGTCATGACTACAGTGGATGCCCACTTGGATACGAGTTAACAGTATACAGACCAACACAGGCTCGAATTTCCGAACAAAGTTCCAGCTTCTGACCTATCCTAACGATGCAGAAGTGGCATGTGATTTAATTAAAGTATTTACCTAACTACAAGATTAGAGCTCTTAAGAGTAATCAGGCAGGTGGGCCAACATCTGGTGTTTCTAGAAAATCATTTCTATGGCTTTGATCCTTCTCACGGAGGATTCTGTTAGAAATGTAATAGAATAGAAAATGCCTCATTGCACTTTGTCTCGAAATAGGAAATATAATTGCTTTATAACTTAGGGCCAATTGTTTATCACCATTGTTTCTCTGTTCACATTTGAAGAAATGTTTGTCTTTCATCCTTTCATAGCTCATCTGGAAGGAAATATCTCCGCTCTGCCTGGTGCTGGGTATTTACCTAGAACAGCAGGATGACACATTAATGGAAAAAAGAAGTTACTAATCTGAAGGGTTCCTCACACTCATTTATTAAAGGTTGTGATTGAAAAAATAAAAAAATAAAAAGTAAATAATAAAGGTTGTGATTGAATTTAACAGATGGCTCTGGATGACCTTACCCTGGGAACTACAAGAGAACCAGTCACTCAAAACAGTAAATTTGCTTTGAAATTAATTAAAATTGAGGACATTTTAGTTCATATTATCCCTTACTAAGGGATAAATAAAAGACCCCAATTTTAAAAATGAGAAACTTAGCGATCCCAAGGAGGAAGATGGGAAAGCATCCTATCGGCATTGAGCAATATTGATATAAACAAGTTAAGCACATTAATTGCTCCGTGATTCTTTGTGGAACCAACACAAGATCTTTTGAGAGACTCTGTGTTTAGGTATAAGCAGGAGCCAATTTTCGTGAACCACAATTCGCAATGTATTGCCAAGTGGAAACACAGCCCAGTGCTTCTCTTCTAAAACACTTCAACTTTGTAACTTCTGCCACAAAAACCCATACAACCTTTGCGCATTTTCCACTCTACCTTCTTGTTGTATTAATAATCTCACACTTGAAAACCTTGAATTCCCTGTTATCAGTTTAAGCTCAATCTCAGGAATTACTCTCTCTGAAATGTTTATTCATTTATTAATGAAATGTGTTGATCTTTTTAAATATCAAGCTTTTAATGTCCCTCTTTCTATTATAAAGGGAACCATATATATATATATATATATATATATATATATATATATATATATAAGCCTAAGTGACTGTTAGACTGTTCGACTGGTAACTTATGCTCAATGCACATGCACGGAAACGTGGAACAGACTGATGAATCTCAGAGGGAAAAGATTAACCAAAGATTTTATAAGCATACTAGAGGCCCGGTGCACGGATTCGTGCACTGGTAGGGTTTCTCCACCTGGTCTGTGGGGACCAGGCCAAAATCAGCAGTCTGACACCCCCTAAGGGGTCCCCAATTGTGAAAGGGCACAGGCCATGCTGAGGGACCCAACTGGTGAATGAATTTGTGCACCAGGCCTCTAGCTTGTTTATAACTGGCATCCAAGCTTCAGTACTCAAATTAAAAGCTTCCCCTTTGCACTGGGGACACTCGGCGGTGCTCTTGTGACAGTCTCAAAGAAACCAGCAGCGTCTGAGCTCGCATTAGCACTAGCTGACTGCCCTTTGGCAGGGACACTTACCCTCTGGGTCTCCCAAATTACCTGGAAAGGTACTTTTGAGAGTGGAAGGGTCTTTCTACCATATAGCATGTAAGATTGGGGCTTCTCCAGAGGTCAACCTAGGAAAGCTGCTAAGAGCAAGTAAAGGCCTCACCAGGGCTGCGTGGCAGAGACACAGAAATCTTCCTGGCAGGGGCCAGGGACTGTCACTTTGTGTCACAGCCGTAAATTCCACTTCTTTCCATTTTCACTCCCTACACCTCTCCTCGTCCTTCACGCTGTGTCCTGTTCTTCATTTCAAAATGAAAGGGGAAGTGAGAGGTGATAAAACCGTGCAAAGGTTACATAATCAAAGGCAGAACTCAGACCATAAAACAAGTTGCTACAGTCAAACCACCAAATCACAAGGGGAGAAAACCACCACCCACTGAGGCAAGGTCTTCGCCTAAGTTTAGCGCATGGAAATGAAAGTATTTTGGGGAACGGAGCCAGGCCAGGAGTGGATCCCACAGGAGGGTCCCTGTGGCCATTGCTTTTAATACCTAGAGGAGGCCGAGGCCGAGGTCCTGCAGACCACAACATGCAAAGCTCTGTGTTCAACACACAGGCCGGATTTCTCCTTTCCCAACCGGCTGTGCACACAGGGCCTTCTTCCTTTCCCTTTCCCTTCCTTAAATTACTGCTTTCCACGGGGGCTAGGATTCGGTCGGCTTTCTTTCACTATAAGACAAGGCTTTGCAATAAGTGCTTGTTGAATTAAAAATTCTGAATGGAGCCTATGCTATCAACACGGGTCTTTTCATTGCAAATACACTAATGGGATGACCTATTTCTTCACATGCAGACCAGCTCTGCATGACTTCTCTGTGGGAATGCCTTGCAACAAATTGATGGTTAAGATGTCAAGTTCTGCCGTAACTGGTTTAGCTCAGTGGATAGAGCGTCGGCCTGTGGACTGAAGGGTCCTACGTTGGATTCCAGTCAAGGGCATGTACCTTGGTTGTGGGCACATCTCCAGTGAAGGGTGTGCAGGAGGCAGCTGATCCATGTCTCTCTCTCATCGATGTTTCTAACTCTCTATCTATCTCCCTTCCTATCTGTGGAAAATCAATAAAAAATAAAAGATGTCAAGTTTTAAGCCTGTCTTTTATATAGCACTCAAGTAACATATGTCAGTAATTTGAATATTAGTCTTTAAACTTGGTATTTCAAAGCCTTTTCTTTTTATTTTAATATCAGAAAACGTGGGGGCAATGGAGGAATTTGGCAATTCTACCTGACACAAGAAAATCACTTTAGATGCTCATAAATATTAACACTCTCTCTATTTCAAAACTCTACTTACAGTTTCTGGTTCACCCCGAATGACAGCCAAAGGTTTTAATTTTTTAACCAAGCCAAATTGAGAGAAAACTGAACATCATTTTCCATAGCACCTTCAGTTAATAATCTCCTTAGATACTAAATTTTTCTAAGTTCATTTTCTTATCACGAAAAGAAAGTAAGGGGGTCAAAAGTTTTTCCGGTCAAAAATATCGTATCTCAAGTTCTCTGGTCTTTGAGGTTAAGTACAAAAAAAGTGAGGGGACTATTTCCACATACAAGCATCTGTCCTCACTTCCCTTTGCATGTAAAACATTCTCTGAATACAGCAGCGATAGTAACAACCATCTTCAATTCCAGCTTTTCTCAAAGCTTTACACACATGAACTCATCTAACTTCCACAAAAACCTTACGAGATCAGTCTTGCTGTTGCCCCCATTTTACAGATAGACAAACTGAGGCTTAGAGAAGGAAAGCAACTTGCTCGAGTTTCTTATGGCAACTTTTTTCTTTCTTCTTATAGAAATGGGGGGAAATAAGAGAGAGGGGATTGGGCCACTTTAAAATTTTGAGGAACACGAGGCTGAGAAAATTAATTTACATGGAAGCGGGGGTGAGGAGGTCAGATTCCTTCCTCTCCTCCCGGTTGGAAGGTACTGACTCCTTTTTACACATCAAACAGGAAGAAGCCCCGGGTGGTGAGAGAGGGAGCCCATGTTCACTGACCAATGGTGTGGCTGCAGGAGGGATCTCAAGCCATCTTGGGTCTCAACTTTCTTCTCTCTAAAATGGAAAGGAGACCCTAGCCTGTTTTGCTCAGTGGACAGAGCGTCAAATAAGATTATGTTAGTAATTTGCATATTACTCTTTAAACTTGTTATTTGATGAGGATTTGAAGGGTCCCTGAAGGTTTGATTCTGGTCAAGGGCATGTACCTTGGTTGCCTGCTCAATTCCCGGCCCTGATCGGGGCATTGTGCAAAGGTCACCAAATGATGTGTCTCTCTCACATGGATATCTCTCTCTCTCTCTCTCTCTCTCTCTCTCTCTCTCTCTCTCTCTCTCTCTCTCTCTCTTTTACTCCCCCTCTCTCTCCCCCACTCTTTCTAACCATCAATGGGAAAATATCCTCAGGAAAGAATGAATAACATGAAAATGAGAAAGACTTGTTTCTTGAGGAAGTGGTGAGGGTTAAATGAGATGACCTATGAAAAGCCTATGTAGTAGTCACTAAAGAAAGAAAATTGGAAATAAACTCTACCAAATCATCAATGGGAGAGTGTCCTGGACTCAGGCACTGGAATTCAGAAGCCTTTAGTCTTGGAATAAGTCAGTCTCCACATTCAGAAGCTACTGGCCCCTGTATATATACAATCATATATACAATTGAATCACATTTAGACCGTAGTTCTAAAATCCCCTCTAAATAATATATTTTTGTTCTACATTAGAGTTCTTTCTCAATGATAAAAACCCAATATCCTTCAGGCAGATGGTTTAAAATAAGTATGATAGCCTGGCTGGTGTGGCACAGTGGTTGAGCATCTACCTATGAATCAGGAGGCCACAGTTCAGTTCCCAATTAGGGCACATATCCAGGTTGCAGGCTCAGTCCCCAGTGCAAAGTGTGCAAGAAGCAGCTGATCAATGATTCTCTCTCATCATCTATGTTTCTTTCTCCCTCTCCTTCTCCCTTCCTCTCTGAGATCAATAAAAATATTTTTTTAAATAAATAAAATAAGTACTATAAATATTTCCAATTCCTTGAATCACATTCCACAGAGAGATGTTATAGGAACCTAAACATGAAGAGCCTTTTGGATACTTTAGCCTAATTAAGGTCAACAACCATGAAGGCAAGGAAATCTCATTCCATTTGTACAGTGTCTAATGTTAACACCCCAGGGAAAATAGTTAGGAATGTCATTTATGATATAACTATGCATGGGGGTGGGGCGGGGAATGTAAAAGTAGATTAATATGGAAAAACATAACATTTTTAAATGGTTATTTTTGTGTAATGGAACTCTAAGTGATTTCTCCCTCTTTCTGCCTTTGGTATTCTCTACAAACGTTTTGAAATAAAAATGAAATCCTAATTTCCTAAAATATAGTATATCATCATTTTTACTTTGCCTTTTTATTAAAGTGATATACAGTTTCCATACAGAAAAAAAAATACATGAGTTTTAAGTATATAAAGACCATTGACAAATGAATGCAATTGTGTGGCCACTCCCACAATCATGACAAAGAACAATTTCATTATCTCAGCAAGTTCTCTCACACATCTTTAGAGTCCTGTCACCCCAGTCCCTGGTCTTTGGCAAATAGTGATCCGTTTTCTATCATAATGGGTTTGCCTTTTCTAGAATTTCATATAAGTGATATTATACAATATAAAGACTTTGGTACCTAGCTTTTTTATTTTATTTTTTATTGATTTTAGAGAGAGAAGAAGGGAGAGGGGGAGAGAGAGAGAGAGAGAAACATTGATGTGAGAGTAAAACAGTGATTGGATGCTCCCATATGCACCCCAACCGAGGGTCAAATCTACTTCCAGGAAAATATTTGAGGGAGTATTTTATGTTCAATTAATTTGTAAACTTAAAAGTGCTACACGAAGCATTATACTTACTTATGTTAAGTGAATACACTTTTGTAAAAAATAATTTCATAGTTTACCATTGAAGTAATTCTACCAGGCCTATTATTGTGATGATCCATAAAAAGAATATAGTTAAAAACATGTATAATCAACTGCAAAAGTAAAACACTTGATAAAGAGAACTGAGTTTCTGTAATATGTATATCTCACTTAATGAAGTGAAGAAAGATATGACAACATTTCCTTTCAAATAAGGAAGTGCTGATCATCTGTGAGATTAAAATCTGGAGAGCATAGATAACTGATGGGGAAAAAAAATACCAGTATTGTTCTGATTTTTAGTAATGACTATCTCTCCCAACACTGTAATCTCCTTGTGGACAGGAGGCATATATCTATTAAAAATCTACTAGAGTCCCAGTGTTAGAAATTCATGCACTGGTAGGGTCCCTAGGTCTGGCTTGCAATCATGGCAGATTGGGGCCTTCCAGCTGCTGGCTGGGGCCTTCCTTCATTCCGCCCCACCCCCTGATGAATACACTTTGCATATTAGCCTTTTATATATCTAGATTTCCCTCACAGCACCTACAATAAGACTTTATTCCACATTAACTTAATGAATGGGATGTGCCAAGTACCCAACTCTGAGAGATAGAGTACCCCCTGCCAGCACCATCCTAAGGAGAGTGGCTACCCAACCTTGTCTCACCCAGGACAGCCCCAGCGTAAGCTTGTTGTAGGTAAGAGTAATCTCTTCCATTTCCAAAGGGTCATGTTTGGCAAGAGGAAGCTTACCTTTGACCTAATCATAAGGCTTTGTCACATTCACTCTACTTTTCGACGACTTTTAAGGTAAGGAATTCCAGAACATTCTGGCTCAGGTCCTGAATTTATTTTACTCTATGTGCAGATAGAGTAAGTGTAGACCCTGAGGACCATATCCCTGTTCCATTTTTATCATAGTTTTATGGAGGACTACAGACCCTCGGGGGGAAAGTTTGTCTTTGGCAGACTAAGCAAAACCACAAGCCTAGGCTGCCCTGTGAAGACAAGACCACCAAGAAGCTCAACTGAAAGGCAAATCTCGGGTTTTCACCTCAAACAAGCACATAACCCCAGGGGGAACCTTTTGCCTCCATCCGGGTGCCCCTACAGGGTTAGCAGGCAGGTCTGAGGACTTAGGAAGATAATTGGATCACATCTGCTAGTCATTTGATTTCTAGAGAAACAGATGCCAAGTCAGTTCCTGGCTTTGATAGAGAAATGTCGCAAAGGCCAGACCATGGGAGAATTTCTCCCTTGTCAGAACTTCAGGGGAATTACCCTGATCTGGCCATCAGCTTCCATCGAATACACCTAACAGTAATAGTACAGTAGCTCACACTTGACCCCCCACCCACAGCAGTACTAAGAAAGTGGACAAGGAGGCAACCCCTCGAGAAATGGTAGCACGTGACTGTTATGTCAGAGAAAACGCCCGCAGGAGCAGCCAAGTTTTAAACATATAGACTAACCTTGAAGATAACTATAGTAAAAGCAGTCCACATTGTTTGTATTGACATATCCCTATTTTCCTGCGTATAAGACGACCCTCAACTTTTCCAGTTAAAATATAGAGTTTGGGATATACCCGCCCTATAAGATGACACCCGGCATATAAGACGACTTTGGAGAAGATTTTCCTGGGTTAAAAAATCATCTTAAACGCTGGAAAATATGGTCAATAAAGTTCAGGTCAGGGCACTGAACCTTCGACTTCTGGTTACGAATACCTCCTCTGCTCTGGGCTTAGCAAGGATGGAAGCAGGTATGTGGCAACCCCCACACTGTCCTAGAGGCCCCCAGGAGAAGGTCCCAACAAAGGAGGCACCACCTCCCTTCTTCCCCAGTGGAAGTTCATCCTGCCTAATCCTAGAAGTCCCCCAAGTTCCATAAAGGAGCCCTGGAGGCCTCAGTCTGACCCTAGGGAAAGGGCGAAGCAAGGTGCCCAGGCAGGTGCTGTTGAGAACATGAAATGTATTCACTTATGTCAAATTAACTTTATATCACCCCCGACCTATAAAAAATAGGACCTATAACCCACATTTAATTCTGGTAACAGGTTCACAAATCTCCCTTTTTCCTCTTTAATACTTCTTAGCTCCCCCACTTTATTATCCAAAAGTGGCAAGTCATTTCACTTCTTTATATTTCAGTTTTCTCATCAGCAAAGTTGGCGAGGCAGTTGGGTGTCAAAGAGGGACTATACTGAGACAACAAGTCTGAGAATTCGAGAAGCCCCATACTTTTTCATGAGGCAAAGGCATACCTATTAGCTCCCTACGTCAGTCATCCTGGCAAAGGGGGGGCGGGAACTAACGTGCAAGGAACCTAAGACACCAAAAGCAAAAGCAAGCTCATGCTGTTGCTACAACAAAGGATGGTTATGGTGTAATCAGAGCCATACACGGTTCCATAAAACACCTCATTTACCCACAACACACATTGCAGTTCCTTCCTAATTTCTTTCTCTTCATCTCGGGGCTCGGAGGGAAGGGACTTGCCTGCACATTGGCCCCAGACAACGTGTCCCCATCTGCCCTGTCTGTGGGCAGGGCACAGAGCCAGAAGCTGCGAGTCTAAAATAAAACAATGACCAGTTGTGTGGCTTTGGCACAGGCATCTAAGCTCTGGCGCTGCTTTTCTTTACCTGGGCGATGAAGGGCTGGTTTCTGTGGACTTTAGGAATCCTTCAAATTCAAATATCTCTGTTTCCCTAAAATTCTTTACTCTTCCTTTTATACCTTCTCCATTCTACCTTCTTACAGTTGTGTTCAAGCTCCTAGGCTCCTATATATTTAATCATCCAGCAGAGGCTAAATACCCCAGAAATTAAAAATCACACCTTTGGGTTCAGAGAAACAAGAATTCAAGGTCCAGTCTTGCTAGATACCAGGTACTGTATTTTCCAGCGTATAAGACAACTTTTTAATCCAGAAAAATCTTCTCAAAAGTCGGGATCGTCCTATATGACGGGTGTCATCTTATAGGGCGAGTATATCCCAAACTCTATATTTTAAGTGGAAAAGTTGGGGGTCGTCTTATATGCCCAGTTATCTTATACGCCAGAAAATACGGTATGTGATTTAGGGCAAGATATCTTGCCTTATCTATAAAACTAGATTAATAATACAATGTGCTTTATAGGGTTGTTGTGAGGTACAGCATGCAAAATGCTTGCTTGATACATGTTCACTCAGTGGTTTTCAAGCACTTACTGTGTGATGGCCACAAAGCTGGACCTTGGAAGTACAACAGTGAGCAAAACAAGATCGCTGCATGTCTAAAAGTTACCACGTAGTGGGGCATTGAGCCCTTGAACAAGTCGTTGCTACAGTACAACAGGGATACGAGCTAGGAGGGAACCATCTACAGACAAGATGCTGAACCCTGTAACAGGGAAGTGAATTTGGGTGGCAGCATGGCAAGACAATTGTCCCAAGGGAACTTTATGTATGAGCAGGATGTGGTCAGGGGAAAAGTGGGAACAGGACCCCAAGCAAAGCTGGGGAAGGGCTGAGGGCAAACCCTCCCACAGGAAGAAATGGCCATGACCAGAGACCCTGAGTACAGGAGGGTATGGAGGACTGTATGGGCCTAAGACTATTGGAAAACACCTATTTCCCACGGTCTTAGGAACCAACACACCGCTCCTTGGTGTAGCAAAGTGTAGCAATGTAGTTTACTGTTGTTATATGAAGACTGTTACCCATGCTACACCATGATTCAAGACAAAATTTCATTTATTTGTAATTAGAAATAAATATTTCACAATATACAATTACATGTTGTTTTTGTGATTAATCACTATGCTTTAATTATGTTCAATTTGTAACAATGAAAATACATCCTGCATATCAGATATTTACATTACAGTTCATAACAGTAGCAAAATGACAGTGATGAAGTAGCAATGGAAATCATTTTATGGTTGGGCGTCACCACCACATGAGGAGCTGTCTTAAAAGGTCATGGCCTTAGGAAGGTTGAGAACCACTCCTATACATGGACTTTCTAAATAACCTCAGTTTACCTCTTTGAATACACACATTTTTTATTCTTTCTTTTTTATTTATTTCTCCATCATAGTTGACTTACAATATTATATTAGTTTCAGATGTACAACAAGGTGATGACACATTTATATGCTTTATGAAGTGATGCCCCCAAAAGGTCTAGTACCCACCTGGACCACACATAGTTATTACAATATTATTGACTCTATTCCCTATTTTGTACATCCCTATGACTCTCTTTATAATTGGCAATATGTACTTCCTAATCCCCTTTATCTTTTCCTTTATTTTTTCCCTTTGCTAACCCCCACCCCCAATCTGGTGGCCAGCAGTTCTCTATGCACACACAAACTTTTTGTGTTAATCATTTTGACAGAAATCAAGTTGAACATTACATTCTTACACACCTTACTGAACACAGTAAATGAGTGGAAATAATTTTTTGTCCACTCGGAACCATTATTATAAGCCAGCAGGCCAGCTATGTAGCATCAAAGTATAAGCCAGCAGGCAAACTATGTAGCATCATCTATATAATAAAAACCCATTGGTCATAACGCTGTAACGACCAAAGACCGGTCACCAAGAGGTGCCTTGGCACTGCATTCTGCAGTGCTGGTGGGACTTCACGCTGTGTCCCATGGTGCACTGGGTCTGGGTCTCACGTGAGAATAATCAGAGAAATGGCCCCTAGCATAGTATAAACCAGCAGGAAAGCTATGTAGCATCATATAGTATACGCCTTCAGATAATCTATATAGCATCAAATAGGCCCCTGGCAGGGGTTTTAAGGCATCTAAACTTTCCCTCTTATCTATACTCAATGATCTCAGACATAAACACTTGTCATGAGTAACTGAGAGGCATTTTAAAAAGCAATGACCATCTGTCCACCTTGGGTCGGACCTTTCTGTACACACTCCATGCAACCAGGCACCTGAACTTTGCTGTGCATATCTCTATAAAGTCTTGAGTGGGCCCCTCTTCTGCCCTTCAACATTCAGTGACGGATTCCTTTTCCACCACTAATAGGTCTCTTTGTTTGATGGGTCAGCAACCCCAAGGTGGCCAGAGGCTGAAGCAAGTCAATGCGTAGGAGGGACCCTCTTATTGAGTAACAATTACATTACATTAATTACACAGATTGTGGTTTGGGGGTGAGAAAATTGCAAGTGAGTATTAGGACTAACATTCCTGCCCCCTCCCTAACGATCTGACATAAAATCTAAGAAGCCTTTGTATTGTACTGAATATCTGTTTGGAACTAGAGAGTCGTGGGCTTAGACCATTTCCTAAAAATCTGCTGGGGCCCCAAAATGCACAGCTAGGGGGGGGTGTTCCACGACCCCCATATGATAAAGCCTCACCACCTCATGGTTATAACTTTATGCACAAACTCCTGGAGCTGTTCCAAAGTACCCATCGCAACCAAAATACGGTATGCTTTAGATTTAGACCAAGGTGAGCACCCATATGTCACATATTATCAGCAGCTACTGCCATGAGATGTGTTTGTCTAGACTGATGGTTGCTAGAGTGGAGGGGGGATGGAGAATTACAGATTGGTAGTTACAGAATAGTCAGGGGGTTGTAAATAAATAATATTGTAACATCTGTTGATGGGGCCAGGTGGGTACTGGAAATATCAGGGAAATACGTTGTAAAGTATATGATTATCTAACCACTATGCTGTACACCTAAAATCTATACAAAATAATATTGAATGTAAAAAATATACACTTTTGACTAAATGCCAAATAAGGAAAAAAGTATCTGAAACAATAAAACTCATCCCTCAAAAAAAAAAAAGATGTATTTGTCTATTGGATACTTTTTTCTGATAGTTAAACTTGTGGTGAGCAGTTTAATACATATAGTATTTTCTTCCTACTTAACGCTCCTATTCTGTCTCAAAGAAAAATAGTAAAAACCAAAACTATTTCTGCACCTACATTGTTGCACCTACATGGTACAGCATCTTTATATTCACAAATAAACCCTCATTTGTGTGTTTTATTTGTGGTCCCCTCACACATACACACATTCTCTAATTATTGGAAATTTGAAATAAAAATAAATCAGCAATAATGACTGCTGTACTTAGGAAATGTATGCTCTGGTTTATAATTCATGGATTGGCTCCTGAAGGAACTGAAGTACTTAACTCTCAATTTATGATGAGAGTATGAGTGACTACATCTCTCAATCTGCATCTGATTCATCTTGCTCGTTTTATCCAAATCAAATGTCTAGATTCAGCTCTTCCTCTACATTCATGTCACCAACAGTTTAATCCCTATATGTGGAGCTGCAATCGAGTATTTGTGTTTGTCCAAAATGCCTTATTTCTCATTTTGAGAGACAAACCATAGCCTAGTGTCTTTGATGTTCCCAGAAAACATCACTGGTCAACCCTGTGGTGAGGAACATTAGACAAAGGGATTCTTTTCAGGGACCTCTGGGAGAGAAGGAAAGGGAGAAGAAGGCAATCACATCAGAGAAGCATGAATTAATAATGAACTAAATGCCTTCCAGTTTTTTCTAAAGGTTCATTTGATTCATGTGTTTCCTATCACCACGTCAAATCTAAGCTTCTTGGTCTGGCTCTCTGGATTTGCCACTGTTCTTCCCATTGAATCATATCTTCCACTTTGCCCCAACCCTACGTGTCTGCCCCCTTGTATCCTACACAAGCTCAGCTCATGCCCACCTCTGTGAGTGTGCGACTTAACTGTCTAGGAGGTGTGTGCATTTTTGGGGGAAAAAGCACCAGACTAGGAGATGGTAAGCCTGGGTTTTCTTCCTTTTCTTCTTTCTTCCTTATAAACTGGGTGGCTTTCGTTATGTTACTTAACCCCTCTGAGACTCACTTTCTTCCCTTATAAAATGAAAGGCTTAGCTTGATACTATCTGACTATGCCATTTCTCAGATTATTCTCTGCATCTACCTTACTAACCGAAATATTATTTTAAATTCATAGTATTTATCATCATTTACTGTAACATCTATTTTACTTATTCTGTATTATAAATGAGAACTCTGTGGGGGCAAAGTTTCTTCCCACGCTGTTAACTGCTGTTTTTCCAGCACTTAGAGAAATTCAAGGCATTGTAGCCATTAAATAAATATTGGAGGAGAGAAACCAAGATGGCGGCATAGGTAAACACCTACACTGATGCCTCACAAAACAATTTCAACACTACAACTAAAAGACAGAACAGACACCATCCAGAAACACAGAAAAGCTGGCTGAGTGGAAGTTCTACAACTAGAGGGAAAGGGAAAAGCAAATTGAGACTTAGAGGAGCTGCAAAAGGCTGAGGTACAGAGATGCGCGCGCACAGAGAAGATGGGCGACTGAGTGTGTGGCTGGCTTTCTAAAGCGAGAGGGAGATGGAGACTCCTGACTGTGCTGAACTCCAGTTCTGGACAAGACTCTGGGAACCCAGACTCATTTGGGGAGAAACTGGAGTGTCTGGTAGCAGGCAAAACTTGAGGACAGCTTTCTCTCAGAGGTGCTTGTAGTGATTACTGAGGGACACTGAGATCCGGGGGCTTCATAGTGCAGGGCTGACAGGAAGCCAAAGCTGTCTGCTCAACCCTGAGACTCCACCCCATCCAAGCTGAGCACAGAGGCTTTTGAAATTTTGCAAGTCTTGTATCATATGGGTGTCTCCAGCACAAAAGTTCTCCCAGCATAGACACAGCTGATCCTCACAGCCAATTGGCCTTGAGGTCAATTCCTCCCAGGGATACCAACAACAATCAAGACTTAACTACAACAAGGTTGTATACACAGTCTACAAAGGGGTGCATCAAGAATGTCCACCTCAGGTACCTGGGGAGGATGTGCCACTGGGCCCTATAAAACACCCAGCACACCAAGCTACTCTGTTAACTCACGGAAGAAGTGAAAATGCAGAGACAAAGAAACAGATCACAAATGAAGGAAATTGAGGAAAACAAACAACTGGATATATAGTTCAAATCCATGGTTATAGGGTTTTTCAAGAATTTCCTAGAAAAGGCCAATAAATTTAGCAAGACCCTTAAGGATATAAAAAGGACCAACTAGAAATTAAACATACACTGACTGAAATAAAAAATATTATACAGAGACTTAATAGCAAACTAGAGGAGTGCAGGAATCAAGTCAAAGATTTAAAATACAAAGAAGCAGAAAACACTACACTGGAAAAGCAAAAAGAAAAATGAATCCAAAAATGTGAAGATAGTGTAAGGAGCCCCTGGGACAACCCCAAGTGTACCAACATCAGAATTATGGGGGTGCCAGAAGAAGAGAGAGCAAGATACTGAAAACCTATTTGAAGAAATAATGACTGAAAACTTCCCACACCGGGTGAAAGAAATAGACTTACAAGTCCAGGAAGCGCACAGAACCCCAAACAAAAGGAATCCAAAGAGGACCACACCAAGACATATCATAAGTAAAATACCTAGAGCAAAAGACAAAGAGAGAATATTAAAAGCAGCAAGAGAAAAACAGTTAATTACCTACAAGGGAGCACCCATACAACTGTCAGCTGATTTCTCAATAGAAACTATGCAGGCCAGATGGGAGTGGCAAGAAATATTCAAAGTGATGAATAGCAAGAACCTACAACTAAGATTACTCTACCCAGCAAAGCTATCATTCAGAATTGAAGGTCAGATAAAGAGTTTCACATATAAGAAAAAGCTAAAGGAGTTCATTAACACCAAACCAGTATTATATAAAATGCTGAAAGGTATTCTTTAAGAAGAGGATAAAGAAAAAGGTAAAAATAAAAATTATGAACAACAAATACATATCTATCAACAAGTGAATCTAAAAATCAAGTGAATAAAAAATCTGATGAACAGAATAAACTGGTGAATATAATAGAATCAGGGGTATAGAAAGGAAGTGGACTGACAATTCTCAGGAAGGGAAGGAATGCGGGGGTGTGGGAAGAGACTGGACAGAAATTGTATAACTATCGATGAGGACAGTGGTGGGGGGAGATAAGGGCAAAGGGTGGGGTGGGAACGAGGTGGATGGGAGCTATTTTGGGAAAAAAAGGAACAATTGTGATAATCTGAACAATAAAGATTTATTAAATTTTAAACTAAATATTTGATGAATGAATGAATGCTTTAAAGCGTCATACATATTATTCTTCCTTAAAGACACTCTACAGGTCAAATTTCCTCCATCAGACTCTGCTGACTACTCCAGACCCAAATCTCTCCCTCAGTGCACTTCCAACACAGTTACAGTTGGTGTCATAAAAGTAAGAATTCTCTGAATTTTCAGGTTTATCATCACTCACTTACTTGGGTAGGAATATACATTTCTTAGGACTAACAACTATATGTCTTATACCTAGTCTATCAAATATTTGCTAGGTATTTGGTTGACTGAATTTATGAAAATTTTCAGCCTTTCATTAGGCAACTAACTCAGGTTTAGTTGTCTGCTAATCTCTCCATCTGCTTTCTGGACAGGGTTTGTGGGGTGATGAAGCCACCCAAGCTAAGTCCCTGCAAAGAAGAAGACCAGATGCTGACAATGTAGTTCACCTTGTTGGAGCTTCATCAGTGCGCCAAAAGGTGACAGGTCAGATTCCTGGTCAGGGCACACACCCAGGCTGCAAGTTCAGTCCCTGGTCAGGATGCATGAGGGAGGCAGCCATGGGTGTTTCTCTCTCACATCTTTCCCCCCACCCCCTCAAATCAATAAAAAATAAAAATTATAAAAAAGAAAGAAGTCAACATGTCCTTTATCAGAGACTCTTTGTCAGCATATGAAATTATCCACTGACATTACAGAGACTTATAGGGGCAGAGGGAATTTGGGGGAGAATCAGAATAAAAACAAATGAAAGATAAATAGTCTAGTGAAAGTCATCTAACCTGCCTTTCATATGTCAGGGACATATTACTGAGCATCATGTGTAACTGTAGCAGGTGAAAGATGTGAAAATTATAAGAGCTAGAACTGAATTGTGCTAGGCCCTGACAATGGATTTTGAGGATCCTTGGTTTTTATCATAATTTTTTTCTTTGGATTTGCTTTCTCTGAAAAGTTAAAAATGCTTTAAAAAATTAAATTACAAGTCCAAATTAGTTAATTTCCAGTTCTCATTGTATCATCACAAAACAGGGCTGTGTTTTTTTGTGTGTGTTTTTTTTTTTAATATGTTTGATTGATTTTTCACAGAGAGGAAGTGAGAGGGATAGAAAGTCAAAAACATCAATGAGAGAGAGACATCGATCAGCCGACTCCTGCACACCCCACACTGGAGATGTGCCCACAAGCAAGGTACACGCCCCTGACCGGAATCGAACCCAGGACCTTGCAGTCCACAGGCCGACGCTCTATCCACTGAGCCAAACCGGTCTCGGCAGGGCTGTGTTTTTTAAATAGGAATTAACTCTATCACTACAGAAACTCCAGTCTTGCGTTCACAAAGAGTTGTCTGGGGCTAGTGAAGGACATCTTATTGGCTATGCTTCCATTTCCTCTGCGAATCGCAGACCAATGGGTTTGGAAGAGAAGTTAAAGAACACTCTGCCCTACCCCTGAATTTACTCCTGAGGAAACTAAAGACCAGAGAGGCTAAATGACCAGCCCAAACCCATGCAGCCAGAGTCAGGACCTCTAACAACATGGGATGGTGACCTTCAGGACTGTAACCAAGGGCGTCCTAGTACAAAGGCGTCCTGTCCATGACTCTCAGGTGTTACAGTCAGGACCATGGACACAGCTTCTCTGTGGTCCCACAACCTATGTGGGTGGATGTAATGCTTAACGGCTGGACCTTGCCCTGCTGGTCTTAGAAAGACTGCTAAGTGGGTGCCCCCAGGGTTCCACTGAGTCCTCCACCCTCTGTCAGGTAACCCTGACAACAGTGAAGGCCCATCGGCCCATGGAGCTCTGAGAAAAGCTCACTCTGAGCTCCAATAAAATTCTGAAGTGAGCCCTGGCTGGTTTGGCTCAGTAGATAGAGCATCGGCCTGCAGACTGAAGGGCCCCAGGTTCGATTCCCGTCAAGGGCAGATGATTGGTTGTGGGCTCGATCCCTATTGAAAGGGGAGACAGTGTGCAGAAGGCAGCCAATTAATGATTCTCTCTCATCATTGATGTTTCTTTCTCTCTCTCTCCCTCTCCCTTTCCTACTAAGATCAATAAAAAGCATATATTAAAAGAATTCTGCCCAAACTGGTTTGGCTCAGTGGATAGAGCGTAGGCCTGCAGACTGAAAGGTCCCAGGTTTAATTCTGGTCAAGGGCATGTACCTTGGTTTCGGGCACATCCCCAGTGGGGGGCATACAGGAGGCAGCTGATGGATGTTTCTCTCTGATCGATGTTTCTAGTTGTCTATTCCTCTCCCTTCCTCTCTGTAAAAACAAACAAACAAACAAACAAACAAACAATAAAATATATTTTTAAAAAAAATTCTGAAGTGATTCCTTTGTGGGGAAGTCGGGTCAACCTTGCCTGGACTTCCCTTTCATCGGCTCATTTGCTGAGCCTTTGTCACCCACAGCACTCCCTGCAAAAGACTCCAGAGACAGGCGACTTTCAGAAGGATGCCTTTGTTCTCGGCTAATAGACTCCCTCAAAGCTGGCCTGGGAAGCTGGTTAACATGTACTTTGCTTGTGGGCTACACTTATCGGTGAAATCATTTTGTTTTGTTTGATTAGTTGAGTGACATCACAAGTGCAAGAGACAGAAAAAGTAACTGAGTTGGGGGTCAAGGAGTGTCTACACGCCCATTTCCATGAACAGATAACACATCTGAAAAAGCAAACACATTCTGCACTTATGATGCACCAGGCACACTTCTGAGAGCTCTACACTGATCAACTCACTTAATTTTGAGAAAAGCCCTAAGAGGTAGATATTAATTACCTCACTTTATCTGAGAAACCCAGGCCCAGATTTAACAGGTAACTTGCTCATTGTCATGCAGGTAGTAAGTGGCAAAGCCAAGATCATGAACACACCATACATATTCTTACCCCTATGCTACACCCAACAGATAATTTGAGAAAAGAAATTAAAACGAACTTTTAATGTCCATTTTATAAGCGATTCGGGTTAAAGTGTTTAGGGATATAAGATAATTATTAGGACAACCGACCCAATAGCTAAAGACTTACACATGCAATTACTATACTTTTTAAAATCCTCATCCAAGGATGTATTTTTCCATTAATTTTTATAGAGCATAGGAAGGAGGGAGAGAAAGAGAGAGAGAAAGGAGAATATAGAGAGAAACATCCATGTGTGATACACTTTGGTGCCTCCCACACATGCCCCAACCAAGCTGGGATGGAACCTGCAACACAGGTATGAGCTCTTGACTGGAAATCAAACCCAGGATCCTTCAATGTATTGGCCTACGCTCCAACCATTGAGCACACCAGCCAGGGCACCATGCAATTTTTATATGTTTAATTGTATCTTATACAGAGTCAAATATATGAGAAAATTTCTATATTACTTTGACCTATATTGGTAATAAAATATTTCCTTAGCTACCTATTATGTGCCAGACTACATAGAAAAAAAGAAATGCAACAGTACAAGTAAGATATGATATATGTCAACTTGGAAGGCTAACAGTAAGTATAAAAAAATTCTTCTAGAAATAATGTAGAGCATTCAGCATTCTAAACACTAAAGAATATAAAAACCTCTTTCAAAAAATAAAAACCACTTTCAAAGTTAGAAAATTGTGAAAAAATTTTTTTAATATTTTTATTTATTTCAGAAATGAAGGGAGAAGGAGAGAGAGATGGAAACAGCAATGATGAGAGAGAATCATTGATTGGCTGCCTCTAGCACACACCCACATAGGGGATCAAACCCAAAATCCAGGAATGTGCCCTGACCAGAAATCAAACAATGAACTCCTGGTTCATAGGTCAACATTCAACCATTGAGCTACACTGGCTAGACATAAAGAGTTTTATATTTTCTATTATAATTGTGATGGTAGTACTTTTCAATACTTGATATAATCTTATGAACATTTTATTAGTATCCCATCTAATAAAAGAGTAGTATGCAAATTAACAATCACTTCCATATACCCACAAGCCACACCCACCAGCCAAAAAGGAGAGGGTATACAAATTAACCCAACCAAAATGGCTATGGCCACGGAGTGAGCAGGAGGTTTGAGTTTCCCTGGCAATGGAGGAAGCCAAGCTTTCCACACACCCTGGCAGGCCCAGGCCTCCATTCAAGGCTACAAAGTTTCAATTATAGAAGATAAATAAATCCCAACAAAAATGGAAGCAGCCACAGAGCTGGAGAGGGCACAATGATGGAGGAAGCCAAGCTTTGGCAGCTCTGGCCTGCCTTAACCTCCACTCAAAGTCACAAAGTTTCAATTATAGAAGATAAATAAATCCCAACAAAAATGGCTGCAGCCATGGAGCAAGCAGGATGCTTGGCTCCGCTCAAGACTACAAAATTTCAATTGTAGAAAATAAATAAATCCCAGATCCCAGGGACTTGGCTTGTGTCACCAGGGGGCATGGCTGGCCTGCAAATCACCACAGGACCCTCGCCCAGGCCACCTTATGCCCCAAGGGAACACCCACCCTGATCCAGGACACCCTTCAGGACAAACCAGCTGGCCCCACCCATGTACCAGGCCTCTATCCTATCTAATAACAGAGTAATATGCAAATTGACCAACATACAAGATGGCTGCCTCATGTGATCAAAAATGGCTGCCCCATGTGGACACAAGATGGTCACCACAAGATGGCCAGCAGGGGAGGGCAGTTAGGAGGGACAAGGCCCACAAAGGAAGGCAATTGTGGACAATCAGGCCAGAGGGAAGGGCAGTTAGGGGTAAACAGGCCAGCTGAGGAGGAAAATTGGGGGCAACTGGACCTGCAGGAAAGGGCATTTGGGGGGGGGGACCCAGGACTTCAAGGGAGAGCAGTTGGGGACAAAAAGGCTGGCAGGGAAGCAGTTAGGCATCAATCAGGCTGGTGGGGAAGTAGTTAGGGAATGTTCAGGCTGGCAGGCAGAAGCGGTTAGGGGCAATCAGGAAGGCAGGCAGGTGAGCAGTTGGGAACCAGCAGTGCTGGATTGTGAGAGGGATGTCCAACTGCCCATTTAAACCTGTTCCCAGTAGGATTGGGCCTAAATGGGCATTCGCATTCATTCTTTTTGTTAAGTATCCCACAATCTGAGTATATAAAGTTCAAATAGAAGCTACCCCTCCTTGCTGACCAGCCACCAAATCCTTCTCCAAAGAAACAGCCACTATTGGCAAGTCGGTGTGTGAAACTCCTGTCTTCACTTCTGTGAGCGCTGCTCTAGCGAAGGCCACCCTCCCCGGGAGAAAACAGACCCCCCTCGCTTGCAGAGCTGCAGACCCAGCCGGAGCACAATGCCAGCCTTTGCAGACGGCCCTCCATCAAGTTCTAATAAAAGAAGTCCAGACCCGCTTCAACACGAGATAAGCAACTGGCCCAGTGTATTTGTTCCTGATGGACTAGGCCAACGCTTGCAGTTGAAAATTAAACATAAGACACTTCCCTCTCTGTTCCGCAAAGCAATAACCTGTTTCCCTGGCACACAACCAGGGGCCAAAGGGCGGGTGATTTATCACCAAAGAGCGGGGAGGATTGCCAAGGATAACAACGGCACAGCGATATCCCTGCTTGTGCAGTGAGGCGCCGGTTTAATTAAGGCGAAGCTAATAAACTTTAGCCCCGACTCCCAACAATATAAGGGCGAGTTCAGCCTGCTCAAGTCCAAGGAGGCCAGCCAGATCCCAGAAAACACGGAGGAAGTAATAGATACCGTATTAACCACCTTTTCTTGTATGGCCAGCAGCCAAAGTCTTGGGCATCAAAAGACGACTATGTTATAATCTACTTTGCGCCATTAAAGATCTCTGATAATCTTTCACACAGTCGTGCGAATTAATGGAGGTCACACTACCAGGAACTGAAAGAAATGCAGACAGGCCTCGGTTAAAAAGATGGAAAAGCCATGAAGGACATGAAATGCTGTCTCTTTAAATATAAAGATATGTATATATGTAATTTGGGGTTATTTTTCATGAGAATTGCATTGTGTCTGTGTGTATGTGTCTTCTGTGTTTGAAACCTCTGTGCTCATTCCCATAATCAGGAGGTAGTTGAGCTTATTTAAAAACTTGCTGGAAATGACACTGAAGAAATGGAAAGCAGACTTAAAAAGCAGATGAGGAGGAAATGCAAATGTTATGGCTGCTAAATTTTGTTTGCAGAGTCCGACATGGGGGTGGGGAAGGTGACGGTGGCTATAGATAGTATACAGTCCCAAACAAGGTAATGTAAAAGAAGGACTTAGATAATGAGTGTGAAGACATTTGTAAGGTTGTATACAAAGAAGAGGCGGATCACGTGTCTCATGGAGTAGGAAGGACACATCCCTAAGGACTATAATAACACAGCTGGTATTTATTGGGTGCTAACTGTCCACCCAGAACCACTGAATGCTTTACATATATGAGCTCATGTAATTTCCACCACAGCCCTGTGAGGTAGGTTCTATAATTGTCCCTGTTTTACTGATGAGGAAAGTCAAGGTCTAAAAATGCTAAGTGGCGTGCCCAAGTCACACTATTAACAAGTGTTTGTGAAGTTGGCGAGCTTGGCCATATGACTTCAAGTCCCAAGCTCATCCTGAGGTAGAGATTTTGCAAAGCAACACACACACACACACACACACACACACACACACACACACCAGTCTTGGCATGTCATACATTCTATTATTACCAAATTATGCGTATGTACCTAAATATACATTACAGGGTTTTTTTGGTTTTTTGTTTGTTTGTTAATCACATAAGGATATTTTCCCATTGATTTTTAGAGAGAGGAGAAGAGAGGGAGAGACACAGAGAGGGAGAAAGATCGATGTGAAAGAGACACATAGATTGGTTGCCTTCCATATGCTCGCTAACCAGGGCCAGAGATCAAGCCTACAACCTAGGGACATAATCAGAATGGAAACCAAAGCCTTTTCAGTCCACAGACTGAGGCTCTGTCCACTGAGCCAAACTAGCTAGGGCTGTATTACAGTTTTAGTCCATCCTACTTCCGGGCTAAATTCCCTACATTCAGATTGCTCCTCTCTGTGTGTTCTTCCTAGTGGATCTCTAGTCATTCTTGGTAATGCTGCTTAGACATCATCTAAGATCCTTCCCAGCCCTTCCTTGCCCACAGCAGAACTAATCTCTTTCTCCATATGATGTTTGTGCTTGTTAATACGTATACGTTTACATACATCACGTTGGCAGAGGTACTGCCAGCGTGGACTGAGAGGGACAGAGAGGATACAAAATGAAAAGAAACTTCTGCAAGCAGGAAGTGGGCTGCAAAAAAATAAAAATAAAAATTCCTTGGGCTCTGACCGGTTTGGCTCAGTGGATAGAGCATCAGCCTGGGGACTGAAAGGTTCAATTCTGATCAAGGGCATGTACCTTGATTGCAGGCACATCCCCAGTTGGGGGTGTGCAGGAGGCAGCTGATCAATGTTTCTAACTCTCTATCCCTCTCCCATCCTCTCTGTAAAAAATCAATATAAATATATATATTAAAAAAAAAAACTCCTTGGATACAGATACATACTACTTTTCATGGAAAGAAAACAAACAAAAAAATAATGGTGCAGAGGTTGGAGCCAAGAGCCATAAAAAATCATTCCCAGGCCTTGATTCTTGATCAGGACTGTACCCTGTGCCCAGCTGGATTTCAGAACGACCATGAACCAAGGACTCCTGTGCACATGCCATGCTCCCTGGTTAACACCCTGGTCCACGGTGGGTAGGCCAGTCCCAGGCCCCCCTGTAGGCTGGCTGTGGGAGGACGATACACCTCATCTCATCCCTTTGTAGGTCGTGGTATCTAGAGGAGTTGTACTAAAGCGGCTCTCTATAAGGCACCACGCCCAAGGAGCCTTCACCCTTGGACCTAATTCTGTAGCCAACGTCAGGGCCAGGTGTTGCGCTCGGCACTGAGGATATAGTGGTGACCAGCACAGTCGCAATCCTCTCTCTCAAAACAGGCTAGCGGGAAAGGCAGATCTTCATACATGCTAGCATTTGTGTTTACAGACTGAGTACGTGCTAAGAGAAAAGAACCTGCAGTGGGGAGAGAAAGGAGAGACAGAATTTACAGACTGAGTAAGTGCTAAGAGAAAGGAACTTGCAGTGGGAAGAGAAAGGAGAGACAGAATTCAGAGTTGGAGGCTCCATCTAAGTATGGGTCCTTTAAGCATGGATCTAAAAGCGGGAGGGGGTTAGCCAGTGAGAAGTGTGGGAAGAGGCCCCCAGGCAGAGCGAACAATCTGCTCAAAGACCCTGAGTGAGGGAGGGGCTTGGTGGGTCAAAGAATCAAGAGAGGGTGGGGGGAGGCAGTGTGACATGAGTGTAATGAGCAAGGGAGCTAGTCCCCGTTGGAAAGAGAGGCCAGAAGGAGGTCACGCAGGAACCTGTGGGCCATCGTAAGGATTTTCAGGTCCGGGGAAGGATCTGAGGCCGAAGAATGACATGACTGAATGTATTTCATTTAAAAGACCACCGGAAAGTCACATGCAGAACTGACTGGAAGAGCAGGATCAGAAGGGGTGCCCCACCCCGACCCCCAGGAGCCTCTGGCTGTGGAACAGAGGGTGGGTTGGGTCGGGGTGGAGGTAAAGATTGAGGGAAGTGCAGGAATTTAAACAATATTGAGAGGTATATAGTCAATAAGACTTTAATCCACTGACTCCAGCAGAACAAGCTAAACCTCTTATTAAGATCACTGAACACAACCAAACCAGTTTGGCTCAGTGAATGGAACGTTGGCCTGCAGACTGAAAGGTCCCAGGTTCGATTCTGGCCAAGGGCATGTACCTTGGTTGCAGCACATCCCCAGTAGAGTGTGTGCAGAGGCATTGATTGATGTTTCTCTCTCGTGGATGTTTCTAGTTCTCTATTCCTCTCCCTTCCTCTCTGTCAAAAATCAGTAAGATATATTTTTTTAAAAATCACTGAACACAGAAGCCAAACCCCATTAAAAATTTTCTCTGAGTGATTATCTAATGTTTGACTATTTAGTCATGACTCTGCTTTTTCTAAATGACTCTCCAAAAATGTATGCATCCTGGTGTTTTTCAATATCTAGAGAAAGGAAACAGAGGGATCATTTTTGGAACTTTTTTTTTTAACCAGAAATGTGAATTGTTTTTATAAAATAATCCAGTGACATAACAGCAGCACCGAAGATGAACTTACGTTACATAAAACACTATTTTGGTGAGTCAGTTGTGTGTTTCCATTTTATTGCTAGGACAGTCGTGTAAAACCTTAAGTTACAGTGTTTTGCCTGGCGAGTGCGATCATACAGATAACAGACCCGTAAGACTGCTGATAGCAAGAAGCTAAGGGTGACCCTTTGAAAAGCTGGCCCTTCCCACCAGGTCAGTTCCAAGGCCATTCCATGAAGGGGTGTGTTCCGAGCCGGATGCTCCCTGTCTGGGTGTGCTAATTGCACCTCTCCCACACTAAACGCCAAGCATCTAGGACTGCAGTAAGACAGCTCCACAGGACTAACGGACAAGGATTACTTGATTGCACATTTGAGAAACCGAGGTCAGGCCATTGAGGAGGGTTTTCTGAGGTAACTGCTTCAGAAGTCCATTTGTCAGAAAAAGACATTTATCCTCCAGAGCAGTGGTTCTCAACCTTTCTAATGATGCAACCATTTAATACAGTTCCTCGTGTTGTGGTGAATCGTAATGTAAATATCTGTGTTTTCTGATGGTCTTAGGCGACCCTGCTAGTTCAGGAATCTGATCAAAATTTGTGCTAGTCACCAGCCATAACAGCTAACAATTTTTGAGGGCTATGTGCCAGACCCTGTATTAAATGCTTCTTAATGTATTTTCTCACTTAATCCTGAAAGGGGTTAGTATTACTATATTTTTTTAAAAAATTAAAAACACTGTAAGGGACAGATAGGTAAAGAAACTTGTGTAAGGCTACACAGCAGTAAGTGACTGAGCCTGGCAGAGTTTGTGCACAAACCATTACATTACACTGCCCTCGCACTAAAAAGTTGGAAAATGGAATATCACAGAGGATCCCATTCAAACAACAACCAAGAATAATTTAAAAGAAACAAAAGTCACCCAGCTGGAGCGGCTCAGTCGTTGAGCATCGACCTATGAACCAGGAGATCAAGGTTCAATTCCTGGTCAGTTGGAGCATGCCGGATTGCCCATCAAGGATTCTCTCTTATCACTGATGTTTCTATCTCTCTCTCTCCCTTCCTCTCTGAAGTCCAAAAAGGTGTTTTTTTAAAAAAAAAATAAAGAAACATGCCGGTTTGGCTCAGTGGATAGAGCGTCGGCCTGTGGACTGAAAGGTCCCAGGTTCGATTCTGGTCAAGGGCATGTACCTTGGTTTTGGGCACATCCCCAGTAGGGGGCCTGCAGGAGGCAGCTGATCGATGTCTCTCATCAATGTTTCTAACTCTATCCCTCTCCCTTCCTCTCTGTAAGAAATCAATAAAATATATTTTTTTTAAATAATTTAAAAGTAAAGAAACAATAGAGATAAATTTAACAAATAAAAGGCATATTTTTTAAATTTTAAAACAAAAGCAGAGAGGAAGACTAAATATTATATGAATGTCAATCCTCCAAAGTGAGAACAAACTTGGTGGGGTGAACAACAGGAGAGTAGACCTTGGGGTCCAGGCATGTGGTCCTCTGGCCGGACACCCCGGGGACTGCTGGAGCAAGGTGCCCTTTCACACAGAGGGAGCTCACATCCTGGATCCGGCTCGGCTAGAGCGAGAAGAGGCTTAAGGAAATCCCAAGCAATGCCGTGCCCAGCAATGACAGGCGCTGCTTCCTGGACACCCAGAACAAAGCACTGGCAGGACAGCCTGTCAACATCCCCTAAGGTGCGGCCGGAGCAACCCGGGCCCCGGGCTTCCTGGCAAAGGCCGCGGTGGGCCTTCCGGCGCTGCAGTCCGCAGCGATGCAAGAGCCTTCCCTGAGCCGCAGCGTGCAGACCCCACACCACAATAACCCCGGTCACATCTACACGGCGAGCGGATGCCAGCCGTCAGTGTTCTCCATCCCTCTCTGCTTACAGAGAAGAAAACCCAGGTCTGGAACTGGCTTCTACTACTAGCCACAAAATCACTTTAAGCCACAACTAAGAAAGGTAAAGACTCGCCAAAACTGGTGTGGCTCAGTGGATAGAGCATCGGCCTGCAGACTGAAAGGTCCCCCATTTGATCCCGGTCAAGGGCATGTACCTTGGTTGCGGGCACATCCCCAGTAGGGATGTTTCTAACTCTCTATCTCTCTCCCTTCCTCTCTATAAAAAAAGAAAAGAAAAGAAAAAGAAAGGTAAAGACCCTCTTTTCTTTAGTTTTCTTTTTATATATATATATATATTTTATTGATTTCTTACAGAGAGGAAGGGAGAGGAACAGAGTTAGAAACATCTATGAAAGAGAGAGACATCAATCAGCCGCCTCCTGCACGCCCCCTACTGGGGATGTGCCCACAACCAAGGCACATGCCCTTGACCGGAATCGAACCTGGGACCCTCCAGTCCACAGGCTGACGCTCTATCCACTGTGCCACACCGGCCTCGGCTTCTTTAGTTTTCTGATGACCACTCTGAGTATGTACATCCGGATTACTGCACATACAGGGGTGGGCAAAAGCCGGCTTGTTGGTGGTGAGAAGGGTCTCTGGGGTGTCATGAGAAAGGAACTGCAAAGCGTACACACGTGGGAGAAGTTTAAGAGTAGTGGCGAGATTTATTGGGGTGAAGAGAAATAATAAAATAATAAAAAATGTGTGTTTCTATCCAAGAATGTTGAGGGTGGGAAGGCTCTAGTAGCAACTGCTCCGAGATCCCTGATACTCCTCCCTCATTTTCAG
>PVJN01018348.1:27633-39209 GCA_004026805.1 Lasiurus borealis
CCCCAATAATCCCTGTGCCCACCTGCCTGCCAGCAATTTGCGAATTGCTCAGGGATTAAGTCCCAAGGGCAGAGGACGCCACAGACCCTGGAGCAGCGGTTCTCAACCTGTGGGTCACGACCCTTTTGGGGGTCGAATGACCCTTTCACAGGGGTCGCCTAAGACCATCGGAAAATGCAGATATTTACATCACGATGCATAACAGTAGCAACATTTCATGGTTGGGGGTCACCACCCCATGAGGAACTGGATGCAAGGGTCGCGGCCTTAGGAAGGTGGAGAACCACTGCCCCGGAGGAACTTGTGAATGTGACAGCTTCCCAGTAAATCGGGTTCAATGTCCAATTCAGCTCCGAGTTTATTAGGCTTAATATTTTATTCCATTTGCTCTCTTGCTTTATTAACACTAACTACCTCCCTATGCCAACCCTAGGTTTACAGTTGTGGGCATGAAAAACAGTTTATTCTTGTATGATTATATATTAAATATTGTATTCTTTTCTTTTTATATACTTTTTATCGATTTCAGAGAGGAACAGAGAGGGGGAAAGAGGGATAGAATCATCAATGATGAGAGAGAGTCATTGATTGGCTGTCTCCTGCATGCCCTCTATTAGGGATCGAGCCCACAACCCATGCATGTGCCCTGAATGGAAATGGAACTGTGACCTCCTGGTTCACCAGTTGGCGTTCAACCCTTGAGCCACACCAGCTGGGCTCCTACCTTATTCCTAGTTGATGACACAGAAGCTTTCATTTTAGATTTGTTCTTTGCTGCATTGGAAACTGCTAGATGGAACTCCATAACCGCCTTAGCTCTGTGGGTGTACCTGTGAGAAAACACAGAACTGATTTACCATCCGGTCATTTTCTCTCCCTCTTTCTCTTCCTCTCTCTCGCTCTCTCTCTCTCCAACTCCCTCCCTCACTCCTTCCTTCCCTTCTGGATTCTTCCCTGCCTTCCTCCTCCTTTCCTCTTTCCAGATCTCCCACCGTTCAAATTATTCATCCTTAGCATTTTTACCTTTAAATATTTGTGTTATCATAAGAAAACATCCCATCGATACTGAATTAATGCTTTAGAGCCAAAGTACATTAATATCTCTTCCTAATGCATTTTCAAATAAAATTAAGAATAAAGACTCAAAACAAAACAAAATGCTGTGATACCTTCAGTATTCATGTTAATAAAATTAAGTATCTCATTAGTAAGGAAGAATGCTTATGTATTAAGAACAAGGAGTTCCTTGCTCAGCCAGTGTGGCTCAGTGGTTGCACGTCGACTTTGAACCAACCAAAAGGTTATGGTTCAATTTCTGGTCAAGGCACATGGCCAGGTTGCGGCCAATCCCCAATAGGGAGTGTGCAAAAGGCAACCAACCAGTGATTCTCATCATTGATGTTTCTGTCTCCCCCCCTGTCCCTTTCTCCCTAAAAATCAATAAAAATATATTTTTTTAAAAAGACCAAGGTGTTCCCTCACCCAGCCATGCACCAATTCACAGACCTTCTTGAGTATATTACATATATATATATATATATGTGTGTGTGTGTGTGTGTGTGTGTGTGTGTGTGTTGTGTGTTGTGTGTTGTGTGTGTGTTGTGTGTGTGGTGTGTGTGTGGTGTGTGTGGTGTGTGTGGTGTGTGTGTGGTGTGTGTGGTGTGTGTGGTGTGTGTGGTGTGTGTGGTGTGTGTGGTGTGTGTGTTGTGTGTGTGTATATGTGTGTATATGTGTGTGTGTATATATATATATTTAGATAGATTTTTTTGCAGAGAGGAAGGGAGAGAGAGAGTGAGAAACATTGATCAGCCGCCTCCCGCACACCCCCCACCAGAGATGCACCCCCAACCAAAGCACATGCCCTTGACCGGAATTGAACCCAGGACCCCTCAGTCCACAGGCAGACGCTCTATCCACTGAGCCAAACCAGTTTCGACGAGTATATTATTCTTAAATACTTATTTTTCCCAACAATCAAGATGTCACTATATTCTTCCTCCATATCTTATAACAGTTATCAAGTTACAGAGTGAATTTTTACCTCATAGAATGCTTGCGTTACCATCATAACTGTTAGTTTAATAACATTAAAAATAGGAAGAAAGCAAAGGGACGGCCAGACATGATAAGCACGGTCATCTGGGCAGGAAGCTGCAACCTCATGCTCCCCAGGGAACCAGGCCATCCCCTGCTGACCCCTGGGGGAAGGGGTCCACCCCATGGAGAAATGGAGCCTGCGCAGTGAAGTTAGGGTGACATCGGAAAGGTGCTTGCCCGTCAGTCTAACCCAAGGACCCATGGATTGGTAGAGGGGGGTGGAGCCAATGCAAAACGGTGAAAATTCAGAAATCCATAATCCCCAGATGAAGGAATCCTCTCTTTCTCGTTCCTTTGCTTCATTCCTGCTCCCTTACACTCTCCTGTGCTCTCCTCTCAGTCATATGACACTAGAAACATAGGCCATGCAGACCCACACACAGTGGACTGCGGCTAAGCCAGCCAGGGCTGGCCTGCACTGTGCAAATGTGGGGCAGAAATCCTGGGCCATCGCTTTGATCTTAGCCATGCCCAGGACAGAAAGGGACTCCTTCCACGGACAGACAGAGGGAAACAGGCCTTGAAGGGAAATCCCCTTTGGGTTCCATTACCAATCAAGCTTCCACAACACCGATCCTCCCGTGGGGGCCTTCAGAAAGTCTTGTTCTCATGGCATTATGTTTAAAGATCATGATCTTGTTGAAACTGGCTTGGCTCAGTGGATAGAGTGTCTGTGGACTGAAGGGTCCTGGGTTCGAGGTCAGGGGCATGTACCTTGGTTGCGGGCACATCCCCAGTAGGACATGTGCAGGAGGCAGCTGATGGATGTTTCTCTCTCATTGATGTTTCTAACTCTCTCTCTCTCTCTCCCTTCCTCTCTGTGAAAAATCAATAAATTATATCTTTTAAAAAATAAAGATCATGCTCTCTCTCCTGCTCTATATTCCTTTCATATTCTCTTGACAGAAAGTTTGTCCTCCAACACACAGAAAGAAGCCTACGTCTACCAGCAATAGGTGGGGACACAGAGAACACCCCTCCCCCCATAACGCTTTTTATTCAAAAATGTTTATTGCTGAGACCGGCTTGGCTTAGTGGACTGAAAGGTCCTGGGTTCGACTCCAGTTGGGGGCATGTACCTTGCTTGCGGGCACATCTCCACTGTGGGGCGTGCAGGAGGCGGCTGAGTGATGTCTTTCTCTCATCAATGTTTCTGACTTTCTATCTCTCTCCCTTCCTCTCTGTAAAAATTCAATAAAATATATTAAACAAATGTTTATTAACTGGAAAGCTGTGTTCTTCTGAGGTGCCAGACACTGGAGGTCAGAAAAACATTTCAGAAAATGACTCAGCTCTTGCATGCGTCCCTGTGAACACTGAAGCACTGCAAAGAAATCAGCCCAAATAAACGCAATTATTTGGCATTCAAGGTAGGTACAAACTGAGACTAAACACTGCGTTTCCTCCTCCCTCTGGTCGTAGAGTCCATTGAGCGCTGCACTGCATTCATAATTGAGAAAGGAATAACATTCTATCCTTCTGGCAAAGGACATCAGCAAGAGTTCAACTTGTATAAATATAACTAAAAATATGTATTCTAGCTCTAGCCAGTTTGGCTCAGCGGAAAGAGCGTGGGCCTGCAGACCAAAGGGTCCCGGGTTCAATTCCAGTCAAGGGCACATACCTTGGTTGCAGGCTCCTCCCTGACCCAGGGCTTGTGCAGGAGACAAAGATAAAAGGCCGAGTATAATCCCTGGCACATAGATTACACTTCATTGATGTGTTTTCATGTTACTGACAACATTTAAGGTTTATCAAATGTTTAATAAACTTTTTTTGTTGTTCATTGACTCAAAACAAGCAAGAACGTTGCTTTCAGCTGTGTGTTTGTGAACATAATAAGCCAGGACTTCATAAGAGAGTATTTCATCATTTAAACATCCTAGAGAGAGGAAGATGGCAGTGTAGATAAACTCCTGTAGTCACCGCCTCCCACAACCACATCACAATTACAACTAAAATACAGAACAACCATCATCCAGAAGCACTGGAAAGCTGGCTGAAAGGGAGCCCTACAACTAGAGAAGTAAAGAAGAAAGCACACTGAGACTGACAGGAGGAGCAGAGGTAGGGAATGGGGTGGGCTGGCACCCACATGTGCCACTCTTTTAATCTGGGGGGAGAGCGTCTCTGTGGAGGCCACCCAGAGGAGTGAGGGCTCCCATCCCCCCACCAGATCCCCAGCCCAGGGCCCCAGAGCTGGGAAAAGAAGTTCCTGTGGGCAGTAGGAACCAGTGCTATTAGGGCTCATTGACTGAGAGGCTGCAGAGACCCAGCTGCTCCTCTTAAAAGGCCAGCACCACAGACCGAACTTACAAGGTCCCACTTCCTCCGAGTTGCAGCACCAGGGTGAGGCTCTGGAGAACAGACCCATATGAGGAGGAACTGGATTGTCTGGCCTCTGGGCAGGAAGCTGGGGGCAGCTTTCCCCCAGATGGGACCATTGACATCATTGTTCCAATGCTGGGACCTCCTCAGTTGCAGGGAAGACCTGCAGCCATTTCTGTTTGCTCCACCCTGGTGATTCCTTAAGACCCCACCCAAGCTGTGTGCAGCAGCTGTTGCATATGAATGACTTGTCTTTTCTCAGGCTAAAATGTCTCAAACAAGCTTCAGCTGGGTCAGGGAGCCCCAAACCTATCAATAAAAGGACCAAGACCTGGCACCAGCACCAGCCTGCCTGACTTCACAGCTGAATCCCATCTGGGCACTTCCAAACTCGATACAAAGAAGAGTCTGCAGGTCTCTCTGTAGCTCCGGCTCACTTTGTTTGCACCTCCCTGGAGACCCAAGAGCCAGTATACCCAGTGGTCAGTGTCAAAGCAACAAACTCAAGGATCAGACTGAATGAGCACCAAAGCCCCATTGAAGCAAGTCCTGCTCCATAGGGGGTGTCTCCTGCATAGCAGCTCTCCCACTGTAGTCACAGCTGGTCCTCACAGCCAACTGGCCTGGAGGTCAGTTTCTCCCAATAACACTAATAGCAATCAAGTCTCAACTACAACAAGACTTCTCACAGCCCACAAAAGGGTGCACCTAGATCTCTCAACTCAGGTGACTGGGGAGGTTGAGCCATGGGTCCTATAGAACAACTACTACACAAGGCCGCCCTACCAACTCAAAGACACATAGCAGCTCTACCCAATACATAGAAATAAAAAGGCAGCCAAAATGCAGAAACAAACAGACATGTCACAAATGAAAGAAATGGAAGAAGAAAACTACTGAATATAGAGTTTAAAACCATGGTTATACAGTTACTCAAGAATCTTCTAGAAACCTCAAACAAACAAACAAACAAAAACAAAACGGAAAAACACCAGTCAGAAATTAAGCATAATGACTGAAATAAAGAATAAAATAAGCTCTAGCTGGTTTGGCTCAGTGGATAGAGAATCAGCTTGTGGACTAAAGGATTCCAGCTTCCATTCCAGCCAAGGGCACATGCCTGAGGTTGCCAGCTCCATCCCCAGTAAAGGGCACGCAGAAGGCAGCCAATCAATGATTCTCTTTCATCAATGATGTCTCTATCTCTCTCTCCCCTGTCCCTCTCTGAAATCATTAAAAATATATTTTTAAAAAAGAATAATATAGAGAGAACACAGAAATTGACACAAGCCATTATGCTCAATTAGTATTTGACAAAGGAGGCGAGAGCATACAATGGAGTCAGGAGAGTCTCTTCAATAAATGGTGCTGGGAAATTTGGTCAGATACATGCCAAAAAATGAAACTAGACCACCAACTTCCACCATACACAAAAACAAACTCAAAATGGCTAAAGGACTTAAATGTAAAATGGGAAACGATAAAAATCCTACAAGACTCCACAGGCAGCAAGATAGCAGACATATGTCATAGGAATATCTTTACCGACACAGCTCCTAGGACCGTGGTTGGCAAACTGCAGCTTGTGAGCCACATGCAGCTCTTTGACCCCTTGAGTGTGGCTCTTCCACCAAATACCAAAGCCTGGGAGAGTCTATTTTGAAGAATTGGCATTAGAAGAAGTTTAAGTTTAAAGAATTTGGCTCCTACAAGAAATTTCAATCGTTGTCCTATTGATATTTGGCTCTGTTGACTAATGAGTTTGCCGACTACTGTCCTAGGGCAATGGAAGCTAAGGAGAAAATAAACAAATGGGATTACATCAAAATTAAAAGCTTCTGCACAGCCAAAGAAACCATCAACAAAACAACAAAAAAGTCCACTGTATGGGAGATCATATTTGCCAATGCTATTTCAGATAAGGGTTTAATCTCTAAAATTTACAGAGAACTCATACAACTTAACAAAAGGAAGATAAATGATCCAATCAAAAAAAAAAAATGGGCAAAAGACCTAAGTAGATACTTTTCAAAAGAGGACATACAGAAGGCGGAGAGACATATAAAAACATGCTCAAGAGATGCAAATCAAAACAACAATGAGATGCCATCTCACACCTGTCAGGATGGCAATCATCAACAAATCAACAAACGACAAGTGCTGGCGAGGATGCGGAGAAAAAGGAACCTTATCACTACCCGTGGGACCCAGGTGGAGGCGGGCAATGGGAGACAAAAGAGGAATATCTCTAATAATCACAATAAAGGTTTTTTTTTAAAAAGACAAATGCTATTTGATTCCACCTTAAAAAAAAAAAAAGGCAGACACACCACCTGGGCATTATGGTCTTCCTCACCACACAGCTCTGGCTGGGAGCCACGTCCCAGACCCACAGACGGCAGGGGCAGGAAGTGCTGAAGAACTGCTGGCTGCCTGGCTGGCTGGCTGTGATCAGAGTGACTGTGGGATGCACCAAAGCCCAGAGACGGAAGAGGAGGATCCTGAGGGCGCTCTGGATTGGTCGAATTGCAGCTGCCTCCCAGGAGCATGGCCTGCATTACCCAGCATTCCTTGGCAATTTAATTAAGTGCCAGGTGGAGCTCAATGGGAAACTGCTGGCTGGGCTAGCCAACCACGAACCCACGACTTCTAAATCCTTGGCTGCTGCAGCCAAAAGGAGGTGAGAGGAAGGATGTGCTGCTGGCTTAGAGGATGGGGAGCAGCCTGCGGGCATCTTTTCCCGAGGGGGGCGGTACCACCGAGGGGAAACTGACTTACCTGCCCTCCGCAAGCCACGTGTCTTGGGGAAAAGCGCTTCCCTCTGATCACATGATCATAATTAAGACAGGGGCTAAGAAGCACAATTTACAATAGCTAAGATTTGGAAACAGCCTAGGTGCCCATGTTTCAGCAGATGAGTGGATCAGAAAACTGTGGTACATCTACACAATGGAATTCTATGCTGCCATCAAAAAGAATGAATTCTGACCATTTACAGCAACCTGGATGGAACTGGAGAGGCTTATGCTTAGTGAAATAAGCCAATCAATGAAGGAGAAGCATCACATGATCTCACTCATTTGTGGATAATAAAGAACATTATAAACTGATGAACAAAAGGATAGATACAGAGGCAGTAAAGCATCAAACAGACTGTGAAATTACAGCAGGAAGATTAAAGTTAGGTGAGCTAGATAAGAGATCAATCAAAGGACTTGTATGCATGCAGATAAGCATAACCAATGAACATAGACACTGGGGGGTTGGGGTATGCCTGGGAGGGAGGGAGGGGGGGCAATGGGGAGTATGTATAAAAATTAATTTAAAAAATGAAAAAAAAAACAGGGGCTAAGAGTCATTTGCCAAGAAGCTGTGAAGCTTGCTTTGCCGTGCTGTCACTTCACATTTCAGTAACAGTCTGAGAGAAAAGGCCTGTGTGTCCTCCTTGGGATGGACCAGCAGCATCTCCTGTAGACTGTGCCAATAAAGCTTGTGCGGTTGTCAAACACACACACATAAACACACACACACACACACACACATCATAGAAGTTGTTATCTGACCCTTTGGTAGTTGCAGAAGTTGTAACCTACTTCACAGGGACTAGAAAATTAAATTCAGTGGTTAGAAGCCCGTCTGAAATATTGTAAAGGATGTTTGGCTTCTTGCTTTTGGCACCTGCTTCCTAGAAGTGCAGCGATGGGTGCTAGATGGATAAATCATTATTAGCCATAGTTTTACCTTATCTTGTATTGGGACGTGGTGGCTTTGGTCTTTGGTTTTGTTTTTGATTGTGTGTTTGTTTGTTTTGAAATATTTTCATTATTTCAGAGAGGAAGGAAGAGGGAGAGAGAGAGAGAGAGAAACATCAATGGTGAGAAAGAATCATTGACCGGCTGCCTCCTGCATGCCCCATGCTGGGGCTCGAGCCCACAACCCTGGCCTGTACCCTTGACTGGAATCGAACCTGGGACTCTTCCGTCCACAGGCTGGCGCTCTATCCACTGAGCCAAACCGGCGAGGGCAGGCTCTGGTTTTGTAACAGGCCAGACTGGGAGAGGTGTTTTTGAGGGGGCGCTGGGGGAGGGGAAGCAGATGGTCCTCACCCTGACTCCTTGTTTCCAGACAGATTTGCACTCAGCTCTCCCAAGTAAATGTGTCTCCATTTTTCTTACCACGATCTAAAAAAAAAAAAAAAAAATTATTTTCACCTGGAAAAGAACCAGGTGAATTCTGTGTCTGGGGTAAAATTCGCTAATATCTCTTTAATTAACACAGTGATTGCGTAATCAATATTAAATGCACTCCTGAGCAATTAGCTAATGCAGTGCAGCGGTATCAGTAGGCCATAGAAATCACCTCATTGAAGTAATTATTTCCTGCTCATCAAAAGGCAGAGATAGGGAGAGACTGCCTAAATTATCTGAGTAATTACCTAAATTATCTCTGTGATTTCATACAAAACCGGTCTTCGGGTGTTTGGGGTTAGGCCCAGGCAAAAATAAGTTCTATCAAAGTTATATATTCCCAGCTAATCACAGCACCCTCTAAGTAATTTATGCCAACAACTAATCTTACAATCATTAGAAGTCAACTTCGGAGACGTAATTGGATATAATAATTACAAACATAGGCTAATATTTGTTTTTAATATGGAAATGACCTTTTACTTGTATTCATTATTATATTATTTAAACTTCAAAAGCACCAACTGAGAACCTGAGAGGCATGGCTCAGTGGTTGAGCGTTGGCCCATGAACCTAGAAGTCACGGTTCGAGTCCCAGTCAGGCCACATCCCTGGGTTGCAGGCTCAATCCCCAGTGTGTGTGTGGCCGGTGAGAGGAGGGGGGAAAGAGGGAAGGAAAGGGGAGGTTAGGAGGCAGCTGATCAATGATTCTCTTTAATCATTAATTTTCTATCTCTCTCTGCCTCTCCCTTCCTCTCTAAAGTCAAAGATATTATTTTAAAAGGAACCAATTTGCCGAAATCAGTTTGGCTCAGTGGATAGAGCGTCGCCTGCGGACTGAAGGGTCCCAGGTTGGATTCCAGTCAAGAGCATGTACCTTGGTTGTGGGCACGTCCCCAGTAGGGGGCGTGCAGGAGGCAGCTGATTGGTGTCTTTCTCATTGATGTATCTCTCTATCCCTCTCCCTTCCTCTCTGTAATAAAATATATTTTTAAAAAAGAGAGAGATGATGCCAATCATGCTGTATGAATCATAGGCTAACTGCTGGAACAGGAAGCCCCTCAAGTCTCAATGGCCTGTTCCTCTCTCACCTCCCTGTCCCACGAGAGCCACTGGGGCTGAAATGAGGTCCCCACTCCATGCGGGCATTCGGTGACCCAGTCACCTTCTAGCTAATGGCTTTGCGATACACCAAGGCCTTGTAGGTTGTTGGCGGAAGAAGAAGGCAGCACCTCTGAGGATTGGGGGGTCTTCTAAGGACCAGGCCTAGCAGTGGCACACATCACCTCTCACTGTATTCCACTGGCTGGAGCCCAGTCACCGGGGGACACGAAACCACACACGTATGAGCAATAGCATCCAGCCCCAGGTTCCAGAAGGTTTGGTAAAATGTGGCGACCCGCATCACACCACCAGCCGTCCTCAAGAGGTGACTAATAAGATCACAGCAAGTGTGAAAACGCCGTAGAAAGTGACTAACGAGCGGCAGATGACAGTGGTGTGGCTGATTCACCACTCTGTGCATTTTCTGAAATGCTAAAATAGATTGCAAATCTGGGGGGGGGGGCGGGAGGATGAGAAGAGACTGAAATATAATCAGAGTGTCCATCATCCTGTAGACGAGACGCCTGAACTCGTAAGGCTTTATCTCTCTCCACTGTATCTTCAAACACGAGCAACAGCAACTAAGCAATCCGCCGAAACTGGTTTGGCTCAGTGGATAGAGCATCGGTCTGCGAACTGAAAGGTCCCAGGTTCGATTCCATTCAAGGGCATGTACCTTGGTTGTGGGCACATCTCCAATAGGGGGCGTGCAAGAGGCGGCTGATGGATGTCTCTCTCTCATTGATGTTTCTAACTCTATTCCTCTCCCTTCCTCTCTGTAAAAAAAATCAATAAAATGTACTTAAAATAAAAGTAAGCAATCCCCTTTCCTTGTTCATTAGCTCCATCTACAAGGGGTACACAGTGAAAAGATTTATCTTGAGAAAAAGGGGGAGAGAATAAGAGGGAAGAAAGCCCTCACTTGGGGGAGTGTAACTCAGAGAAGGAGGCAGCCGGAAGCAATCACTGGTGTTGGTGAGTTCATCCCAGCACCCACATGTGTACCAAATCCACGCACTACGCTCAGCATGAAGTTCAGGCTCAGAAAGTGAAATTATCCGGAGGCCACACATTTGACACGCCCCGCTCACAGGGGAGGGCAGGGCGGTCCTCAGGACCACAAACGCCACCCAGGTCAGTGCTTGGCATGCTTGTCCTCCACCGAACCACCTGGGTGAGCAGGTGGCAGCGAAGGTGGCCGCGGCCACTGTGGTATTTGTACCAGAGAGGTGCCTTTTGCCCGCTGTTTTGAGTATCTGCATGGCCTGTCATGGAAGACAGAGAGCAAACACCGCTTGCACAGGCTCTGCCCCGTGAACGGAGAGCTGCAGAAATGCCCTAAGTCAGGCCTGGCCAGCTTCGGCCTCGTCAGGGGCTCAGGCCAGACCTGACTCCTCCCAGCAAGTATCTCCTTTTCTTTTCCTTTCTTTTCCTTTCTTTTCTTTTCTTTTCTTTTCTTTTCTTTTCTTTTCTTTTCTTTTCTTTTCTTTTCTTTTCTTTCCTTTCCTTTCCTTTCCTTTTATATATATGTATATATATATACATATATATTGTTTAAAGTATTACAAATAGTAGTACATATGTCTCCTTTATTTTTCCCCCTATTGATCTCCCCCGGCCTTCCCCACCCCCCAGTACATGCCCTCACCTGTCCCCCACGCCTCCAGCAATGTCCTGTATCCGTTGGCTATGCTTACATACATGCATACAAGTCCTTCGGTTAATCTGTTTTTGTTTTTGTTTTATATAAATTTTATTGTGTGTTGTTGTTTTGTTTTTTTTACAGAGAGGAAGGGAGAGGGATAGAGAGTTAGAAACATCAATGAGAGAAAGACATCGATCAGCCGCCTCCTGCACACC
>PVJN01018349.1:0-39109 GCA_004026805.1 Lasiurus borealis
GAAGGATGAAGGATGAAGGATGAAGGATGAAGGATGAAGGATGAAGGAGAAGGATGAAGGATGAAGGAGAAGGATGAAGGATGAAGGATGAAGGAGAAGGATGAAGGAGAAGGAGAAGGATGAAGGATGAAGGATGAAGGATGAAGGATGAAGGATGAAGGATGGATGAAGGCAAGGCCCTTGTCTGCAGTGGCCGTGCCTGTGGTTGGATCACGCGCCAAGGTCCGCCTGGACCAGCAAACATGTGCATTGCGTGTCTTCCCACCTCTTTCCGGGTGTGTGTGTGTGCTCCACTGGATGGAGGGCAACGTGGTGGGGTGAATCCCAAGAGCGAGAAGAGGAGAAAACATCGCTTCTGTTGCTTGTTGCTGCGCGCTGACTTTTCCTGCCTCAAAAATGGCATTCTGAGCCTCAACAAAATATCATAGACACCCAGGGCGGTGGGGGTTGTATTTTTATCGTCTCACTCCGGAGTGCTTAATAATGGATTGCTCCAGAATTAGACACCTATTTTTACCAGCTCGCAGCTCCCACTGCCTCCATTTCCTGTTTTAGTTCAAATGTGTTTCCTCTTCCTCTGAAGCATCTGAAAATGAACTTCATCCTTGAGGTGTCTGTAACGTTTGAAAATGCTCAGCTTTCGTAAGTCACACTGAAACTCCGTCGTCCTGGTGCGTAGCGTTTAAAAATAATCTCTACGGTGACACAGTTGCTTCATGGTAATAATTGGAAGCAACACTTGAAGAAGAGAAAAACCCTTCAGATGTTTACTAGATCATGTTTCAGAAACTGGGAAAGTCCCTGCCCGGTGTGGCTCATGGGATTGGGCATTGTCCCGGGGACTGAAGGGTTGCCAGTTGGTTCGATGCTCAGTCATGGCACATGCCTAAGGTGTCAGGCCTGGTCCCCAGGAGGTGACGTGCAGGAGGCAGCCCATCAATGTTTCATTCTCACATTGATATTTCTCTCTCTCCCTCCCTCCCTCCCCTTCTTCTCACTCTAAAAATCAATTTAAAATTTTTTTAAAAAAATAGGCAACTTACAAAACAAATCTTTTTTAAAAATTCAAAAGAAACTGGAAATAAAATTATTTTAGTTGTATAGTGGTACCTCGAGATACGAGTGCCCTAATATATGAGATTTTTGAGATACGAGCCTTTGAGCGAGCGATTTTTGCTTTGAAATACGAGCAACATTTGAGATACGAGTCATCGAGAGGATCAGCTGGCTGCACACGACTCACCAGTTTACCTCGACCTGAGTATCTCATAGTTTCCCACGCCTCAAGGTTACGGAACGAATTAAACTCATATCTCGAGGTACCACTGTATGTCTCAGACACGGAACATTGCCAAAAACTATAATAGCTGGAGAATATTTGGAGTAAACTTTGTTTCTTTTGAGTCAGGGAGTAAAGGAAACTATGCACCGCCTCCTAAACGTCCATGTCACAAAGGTAACGCTTACTACTAACAGGTGGGCGCTCGGGGGGGGGGGGGGTGCAAAGCCTGGAGGAGGAGTCCGGGCCTCGCACACCAATTCCACAGGCACATACACATGCTCCTCACCAAATCTCGGGTCATCCTGACAAATTTATTTAAGTTAAATTCTCCTTTATTTTTTTTTAAATATATTTAACTGAGTTATTACAGAGAAGAAAGGAGGGGGATAGAGTTAGAAACATTGATAAGAGAGAAACATCAATCAGCTGCCTCCTGCATGCCCTCTACTAGGGATGTGCTCGCAACCAAGGTACATGCCCTTGACCAGAATCGAACCTGGGACCCTTTAGTCCGCAGGCCAAAGCTCTATCCACTGAGCCAAACCGGTTTTGGCAATTCTCTCATCTTTAAAAGAGGGTCAAAATAAGCCCTACCCAGTTTGGCTCAGTGGATAGAGGCCTGTGGACTGAAGGATTCTGGGTTTGATTCCAGTCAAGGGCACATGCCCGGGTTGAGGGCTTGATCCCCAGTAGGGGGCATGCAGGAGACAGGTGATCAATGTTTCTCTCTCTCTCTTCCCCTCCTTCTCCGGAATCAATAAAAATATATTAGGTAGGTAGATAGATGGATGGATAGATAGATAGATAGATAGATAGATAGATAGATGTGGGTCAAAGTAATAACTAACCTGTATGATTTTTATGGAGATTACATGAGATAATTCAGGTAAAACACGTGGTCTAATGAGTGACACCTGGTAAGGACTGTAAAGATGTAGCTAGGTTAGCTGGCATCGGTACTATGCCTATTTTTGAAATGGGCTGCATTTTCTGTCTCACAGCTGTTCACGAGGTAAAAACAAAGCACTTGCAATTGGCACCATTTCAAATAACTTACGATCTAGACCGTTATGACAAACTAGAACTCACCTCTTTTGAGAGACCCCTGAAGACCGTTAACTGGAATTGTTTCATTGTTCAGAAGGTGAAGGGGCTAGCAGAATAGAAAACAAGAATCTAAACGTGCACAGCGGAAGAGAGTGAAAAATTAAGTTCCAAGGTTAGGAAATTAGAACCATCAGAAAGGAGATTAGGAGGTAAACTTTGCTTTTAGACAGACTCGCGTGTGATTTCTGATTCTCTCGCTTGCTACCTCTGGGCATTTGGGAGAGTAATTTATTTTCCTGAGCCTCGGTGTCTCGTCTGTAAGGTGGAGTGTTAATACCTACTTTATTGTGAGTGGTAAAGTAATGCCTTCTTTACTAAAAGGCTAGTGAAATGCCTGACAAATAGAATGCGCACATAAATATACCTTAAGTTGTCCGCCACTGCACCTCCTTTGAAAGATTTTATTTTCAAAACTCTGCATGCATATACTCTACACAAACATGGAAAGCGCTTTTAATAAAAGAATTTCAGTTCTGTTAAGGGAAAAAAAACGATCAGGAAATTTATGTCAAAAATAGTGTCATGACTGACATTTCAAATATCAGGCCTTCCTCCTGTTCAGTATACATTCTCTAATTCTACCATCTGCAAAAATTACACTGCATCTACATATTTCATCATGTAAATATGTTAATATGATGTTGCCAGTTTATTTCTTCTCAATTTGGAAATAGGAAAACAAAAAAATAAAGATTTTTCAGACAGCGATATTTTTCTGAAATATCCAGGAATGACCTTGGCATAAAGGTATTCACTGTAGACTTCTAAGTGAACACGTGCATTGAGTCTAATTTTCCAGGTTTGTCAAATTATTTAAATCAGTGGTTCTTGACCTTTCTAACGCCACAACCCTTTAATATGGTTCCCCCAACCATAAAATTATTTTCGTTGCTACCTCATCACTGTAATTTTCCTACTGTTAATGAATCGTAATGTAAATATCTGTGTTTTCCCATGGTCTTAGGCTCTACAGCAGCGGTTCTCAACCTGCGGTCACGGACATTAGAAAGGTTGACAACCACTGATTTAAATAGTTGTGACTTTAGGCACCACTTAAATAGTTAGTGATTACACTGGATTTCCCCCTAGCCATATAATGCTTAGATTATTAAAATTATATTTTTAGTATCTTCCATTACTTTTTAAAAATGCCTTTCAAAATCATCTCTCCTTAGAGATTATCGGTATTATAACTGGCTTTCCTCTTACATTGTCCTTTTTCTTGAATTTTGAAAATTACCTCATAAATTGTAATCACAAAGATTAAAGACAGTTGAATATTTCTTTATGAATGTAATGTATCTTTTGACCATAATTTTTACAGATACAAGTCCATTTACATTAGTGCAGCTAAGTGAAATTATCCTCAGTATATATTTTGACGTTTTAGGGTACAAGGCATAAATTCTAAAAAGGCAATACTAGCATTCAACATCTCAAATAAATCTGACCTCATGCTTATTTTAAGGATGGTTATTACTCTGATGAAGGCATGGGACATCTACCATATGCAAGGCAGAAACAAACACCCAAGGTGAATGGGAGACGAACCCTGCCTGTGGTCAGAAGAAAGCAACACTCCCAACTCTGCAGCCTGAATGTACCCCTAACTCACAATCTGGTTTGTGGGATCACTCGACTAAAACCATCAGAATAAAGACTGTCACGGCATACACCAGCATTACCTGTATTATATCACCAGCCACAGGAAAACAAAGGGAGTTTCTCTGAGAGCATATCTGAGGTTGTCTCCGTCGAAAGACATTGAACTCATCTCCTGCATATAGCAAACTATAAGTATTTACACATACTCTTTAAAATGCTTTTAAATAAATAGTTAAAAATTAAATATCTCCTTATCTGTGACAAGTTTCACAGGCTTTTGTGAATATAAGCATTTGAAAGAAATTGCTGGACTAGTGTAGCCTACCTAATAAAAACAGAATATGCAAATTGACCGTAACTCCGCGACAAAGGTGGCAGCACCCACAGCCAATAAGGAGGGAATGTGCAAATTGACACGACAAGTTGAGAGACAGAAGCTTAGGCCAGAGCGAAGGCAGTGCCAGCAGCCAGGAGAAAGAAGGCCTATTCTTACATGAAATTTCATGCATCAGGCCTCTAGTGTGTGTGTGTGTGTGTGTGTGTGTGTGTGTGTGTGTGTGTATATATGTGTGTGTGTGTGTGTGTGTGTGTGTATATATATATATATATATATATATATATATATATATATATATATATATATATATATATATATATATTGATACTAGTGTGTGTATGTGTATATATATTTGGTGTTTTGTGTTTGCTTTTGTTTTTATATTTCCCAACTTATCTTTATTGTTGAAAGCATTACAGATGTCTACTTTCTTTCCTATAGACTCTCTCCACCCCACACCCACCTCACCCGGGCCTTTTGCCAATATTATTGGAGAAAATGAAATTAAATTTTGAGGTTGATTTATATTCATCGATCATTTATTTAATCTTCACTATAGCAGTGTGAGGTATTGATTATCATCATCCTTAACTTACAGATATGGAAACAAGGTTTCAAAGGAGCTTTATTTTGGTTCAGGTGAAAGTGTCATGATTTGGTAGCTACTGGTGTTCAAAGGCTGGGTTAGCTGCTGCCGGAAATAAATCCACAGTTGACGAGGTGGAAGGCAAGTTTCAATCCAGAAACATTTTTGTTAACTTTTCACTTACCTCTCTACAGGCTATTGTCAGCGACACATCTGAAGTCAAAAAAAGCATTATTCTAAATCTTCTATTTGGCTCTTCTGTACAAGTCTGAATTACTTGTGAGGTGAACTTGGACAACTGTTTTGCAAAAAAATCCAGCTGTGGAATGTACCAGTATTCCCTCACGGGAGTCCCCTGGAGAGTAGGGAGGCAACCCCTCATATTTTTAGGCATTTTCAAAGTAACAGCAATTAGAGTAAATATGTCAAGTGAACAAGTTAGATTAAAACACAGCTAAAGGACGCGGGTTTTTCTCAGGAAATGGACACACACCCTGTGTAATTACCACGGGGGTCCCGGTTAAAAGCACAAGTGGTTTTCTCAGGTACTGCACCTGCTCATGTTCCCAGATGTCATCCTGAGGCTCCATAGTGTGCTGGGGATGCCTTAATTGCCAATTAAAACACATACCACCTTTACATAAGTGCAAAAATAAGCCTTTTTTTTAAAAAAAAAATCTGTTGCAGAAATTTTATTTTGACTCCAGTTGGTAGTTACTGAAAAATCATTTCTGGATTTGGGGAGCATATGCCAGAAAAATTAATTGAGTTAATTCCTACCGATTGGGTAGCGGGTCGTGCCCATTTCCTAACTGTGACCATCACCCAAACAATGAATGACTTCTTATTTATTTTGTGTTTTTTTTAAATATATTTTATTGATTTTTTTCTTACAGATAGGAAAAGAGAGTGATAGAGAGTTAGAAACATCCATGAGAGAGAAACATGGATCAGCTGCCTCCTGAACCCGCCCCCCATTGGGGAATGTGCCTGCAAACAAGGTACATGTCCTTGACTGGAATGGAGCCTGGGACCTTTCAGTCTGCAGGCCGATGCTCTATCCACTGAGCCAAACCGGTTTGGGCCTGAATGACTTTTTAGGCTTGGCAAATACCTAACACAATGCCCTTCACCCGTTATTTACCTTGCTTTTTCTCTTTCTAGAAAAGGAGTACATGAGCACCTGTCCAATTTCCCCAACACGATTGATTTAAGAGACTGTCTTTACTCCATTGTATTCTCTTGCCCTCCTTTGTCAACTACTGATTGACCAGAAAGAGGTGGGTCGATTACTGGGGTCTCTCTTCTGCTGGTCTATACGCCTGTTTTGGTGCCAGTATCAGACTCTTCCGATGACAAAGGCTTCATGGGAGACTTTGCTATCTGGTTTGTGATTCCGATCCGCGCGATGACTCCTATCTCAACTGTTGCTCGTATTTCAAAGCAAAAATCGCTCGCTCGACGGCTCGTATCTCAAAAATCTCGTATGTTAGGGCACTCGTATCTCGAGGTACCACTGTAATTCTCCTTTTTGTTTTTTTGTACTTGGACAATTGTTTTGCAATTAGGATAATGCTGGCCTCATAGAAAGACCTTGGAAGTCTTCCGTCTTCTTGAAGTTTTTGGAAGAGGTTGAGGAGCATAAGTACAATGTTTGGTAAAATTTGCCTGGGAAGCTATCCAGTCCAGGGCTTTAGTTGCTGAGAGATTTTGATTTCTGCTTCAGTTTCTTTAGTTGTTGTTGGCCTACTCAGGTTTTCTGATTCCTCCTCATTGGGTTTTGGGGGCTGGTATGTTGCCAGGAATTTGTTCCTTTTGGCCACGTTATCCAATTTATTGACGTAGAGCAGCGGTTCTCAACCTGTGGGTCACGACCCCTTTGGGGGTCAAACAACCCTTTCACAAGGGTCGCCTAAGACCATCTGAAAATGCAGATATTTACATCACGATGCATAACAGTAGCAACATTTCATGGCTGGGGGTCACCACCCCATGAGGAACTGTATGCAAGGGTCTCGGCCTTAGAAAGGTTGAGAACCACTGACATAGAGTTAGTTGCTCAGAGTATTTTCATAAAATACTTTGCATTTGTGATGTCAGTTGTTACTTTGCCTCTTTTATTTCTGATTTTCTTAGTCACTGTTTTTTTGTTGTTTGTTTTTTTCCCTTTTTTCAGGTAAGGCTTGGCTCTACCTGTTTAATAATAACTTAATAAGTCTAGAGAATTTTGAGAGCCCTTCAAACTTGCCGTGTATATGATCTTTTTCTTACAAAGATATTGGTATTTCTTCAAAATTCTTTTTTTAAATATATTTTATTGATTTTTTTATAGAGAGGAAGGGAGAGGGATAGAAAGTCAGAAATATCGATGAGAGACATCAATCAGCCGCCTCCTGCACGGCCCTCACTGGGGATGTGCCTGCAACCAAGATACATGCCCCTGACCGGAATCGAACCTGGGACCCTTGAGTCCACAGGCCGATACTCTATCCACTGAGCCAAACCGGTTTTGGCATTTCTTCAGAATTCTCGCCTCATCCCCAGGTTGTTGCCATTTCTACCAGCGTGATTGGAAGTAAGCTTTTCCCTCGAACATGTGTTGGCAACCAAAAACAAAATACAGAGCCATCCTGGACTTGTAAGGCTTTGTCAACTATGGCAGAGTCCAGGGCATTTGGCTCAATTAGCCGCTGCCATGTCTGAAGGTCAGCCTCTGGGACCGCTTAATTGTGGCCATTACCACGTTTGAGCAGCTGCTGCAGAGAAGTCATTTGGAGCCGGAGAAGCCAGAGGCAGCGTCCGCAGACCGGGCCAGCTGAACAGAGACCATCTGGGCCACACAGACGGCCCGAGAACAGGGTGGGATTTCCAGAAGCGCTTAACCTGGCTCAGAGGTCACGGCCTAACGGGAAGGAGGCCTCCGCTCATCCCGGAGTGCCATGTGAAGTGGTTCTCTGCCACCCCCTCACCTGCCAATCACTTTACGTCCTCCGCATGTTCATCCTTTACCCAGGGTCCTGCAAACCTGATGGCTCACTTCCTCAGCTAATAACCCGTGTTAACTTAGCAACTGTTACCTGTGAAACAATGACCGGGGTGCTATCACATTTTTACCCCCTCCCCCAACCCAACCTGGCCCAGCCCCACTCAGGCCGCGACAAAGATATGGCTGCCTTCTGAAGGTAGGGTTAGCTCATCATGGGCACACTTGTCTGCTGAGCCTAGATACAGTGGTACCTCGAGATACGAGTTTAATTCGTTCTGTAACCTTGAGGCGTGGGAAACTATGAGATGCTCAAGTCGCGGTAAACTGGTGGGTTGTGTGCAGCCGTCCAATCCACGCGATTACTCCTATCTCAACTCCTATACATACATACATACACATATACACATTTTTCTCAGCCCAATTCTACTGAGAGCCACTGCCCAGGGCTCAGGCCTGGCACAAAGATCACATCTTTCTTTCTTTTTCTTCTTTTAAAATATATTTGATTGATGTTTTACAGAGAGGAAGGGAGAGAGATGAAGAGTTAGAAACATCGATGAGAGAAACATCCATCAGTTGCCTCCTGCACGCCCCCTACTGGAAGTGTGCTAGCAACCAAGGTACATGCCCTTGACCGGAATCGAACCTGGGACCTTCCAGTCCACAGGCTGATGCTCTATCCACTGAGCCAAACCGGTTTTGGCCAGATCACATCTCTCTGTGATCTCTGAATGCTTGTCCATTCTCCTCCTCTGACCATGAGTTTGAATGACTGGCTAAAGCCACACAGGTGGTTTGGAACCCAGGTGCCCTGTCTTCTTTCCAGGGCTCTTTCCAGGGCTCAGTATTAACAAGTTAAATAGCAAATTAAACCTAACTAGATTTACTAGTCATATATATATATATATATATATATATATATATATATGTAATATTTATACACAGTGGTACCTCGAGATACGAGTGCCCTAACATATGAGATTTTTGAGATACAAGCTGTGGAGCGAGTGATTTTTGCTTTGAAATACGAGCAACATTTGAGATAGGAGTCATCGCATAGATCAGGCCGGCTGCACACGACCCACCAGTTTACTGCGACTCGAGCATCTCATAGTTTCCCACGCCTCAAGGTTATGGAACGAATTAAACTCGTATCTCAAGGTACCACTGTATTATATATATATATATATATATATATATATATATATATATATATATAATATATATACATATATTATATATATATATATGCATGTGTGTATATGTATATATATGTATATGTGTAAATGTATATATATGGCATGTTAATATGAAGTATAAAATAAAATAATATATAGCATTATATTGCAAAACTTAAAATATAATGTTATACATTCCCCATACAATATACCTATATAATCATAGTTACTATTTACAGGGCATATTATTTAACCCTTATATCTCTGAGCACATTGTTTCACCCTTACAACTTTGATGGAAACCTTCCATATCTTTCCTGTTTCATCAATGACAAAACTGAAATTCTGAGACTTGAACTTCCTCGAAATCCGCTAAACAATAATGGTAGAGCTGAGCTTGGGCCCAGGCCGATTCAACTCTTCTCAATTCAGTGGTACCTCGAGATACAAGTGCCCTAACATACGAGATTTTTGAGATACGAGCCATCGAGTGAGGGATTTTTGCTTTGAAATACGAGCAACATCTGAGATAGGAGTAATGGCGCGGATCAGCCGGCTGCACATGACCCACCAGTTTACCGCGACTCCAGCATCTCATAGTTTCCCATGCCTCAAGGTTACAGAACGAATTAAACTCATATCTCGAGGTACCACTGTATTAGGAAGAGAGGCTTCTCCCTGCGTGCCCTCCATCAGCCCTTCTCGTCTGCCTGGCTCTGCCCACCCCTGCAGAGAAGTCAAAGATGGGTGTTCAGAATAAACCTCAGAGGCCAGGTTCATTCATCCTTCCTTTTCTTGAAATCATTTCTCAGCTGCTGAAACCAGTTTGGCTCAGTGGATAGAGCATCGGCCTGTGGACTGAGGGGTCCTGGGTTCGATTCCGGTCAAGGGCACGTACCTTGGTTGGGGGCACATCCCCAGTAGGGTGTGTGCAGGAGGCAGCTGATCGATGCTTCTCTCTCCTCAATGTTTCTAACTTTCTATCTCTCTCCCTTCCTCTCTGTAAAAACACAATAAAATATATTTTAAAAATAAGTAAATAAAAAATGAATTCCCAGCTACACTTGGACAGTGAAGAACTCTTCATGACTGCTGATGGCCAGAAGGAGGATTTGAATATTCCCATTCCGATTTTTCCCTTCCGGGGTCCCTGAAAAGCCATTAGATGAAATCATATAACAAATCGAGAACTCGACTCCGTCACAGTCTCCATGTGAATGATTTACACGCTCAGCTGAGGGAGGAAATTGGAACCATACCTCCCGGGGTGTGTCCCTTCCTCGGTGAAGCAGAGGATAAAACCTGAGACTCCCGCTCTTGTGTGGTCTGGCTGGCTGGTGGGCAGGGGGACAGCGAGGAGGGGGAGGAGAGAGGAGAGGCGATGGTGACTCTAATGGAAAGGAAACCAAATGGATTAGAGCGTGGGAGAGGTTTGCAGCGGTTCGCACAAGTGTGAAACGGGAAGAGAGAGTCTGATGTCGAGAAAGTATTTCTGAGAAACTCCGTGCAGCATGTTTGTGTAAAATCTCTCTGGCATCGCTTTTGGGAAAATTCGTAATGGTGTATGTTAACCTTCAAAGCATTAAGACTTCATCTTGTGTTTTGGATGGATGTCACTGTTCAGAGACTGGTCACATAAGACCCTAGCTCAGTGGTGGGCAAACTGCGGCTCTGTGGACTAATGAGTTTGCCGACCACTGGGATAGGGGCTTCATCACAAGGAACAACAGCAGCCTGTCATGATTGGAATCGAGAGCGTAGGCCAGTGGTTGGCAAACATTAGTCAACAGAGTGGCTCGCGAGCCGCAGTTTGCCGACCACTGTCCTAGCTTATATCTTACACTGAATTGAAGACTTGATAACAGGTTGTTATTCCTTCCTAATGGTGGCTTATTTAGAACCATCCTTCTTAGGTTACTTTACTTTTCTTACAAATTTTCTCCAACTAGTGAACAGAGTGGGCTGATGGTTGTTTTATTTTAATAATGGAGAATATAAGTATATGAAAGAAGAAAGTAACTGAAAGACCAGTAAAAGGAACTACCTGAAGTCCTCATAAACTTATAACAGCGGTTTTCAACCTGTGGGTTGCGACCCCTTCAGAGGTTGAATGACACTTTCACAGGGGTCGCCTAAGACCATCGGAAAACACAGGCATTTACATTATAATTCATAACAATAGCAAAGTTACAGTTATGAAGTATGGTTAGGGGTCACCACAACATGAGGAACTGTATTAAAGGGTCGCAGCATTAGAAAGGTTGAGAACCACTGACTTAGAAGGTAGTTAGGTTAGCCCAACCATATATATGAAACTAAAGCGGAGTTTAGAAATGTTAACCAAATGTGTAAGAACAGACTAGCTGCTATAACAACCTCAAAATTTCTGCTGCCTAACCCTGTGGTTGGCAAACTGTGGCTCACGAACCACATGTGGCTCTTTGGCCCCTTGAGTGTGGCTCTTCCACAAAATACCACGGGCCCGGGCGAGTCTATTTTGAAGAAGTGGCATTAGAAGGAGTTTAAGTTTAAAAAATGTGGCTCTCCAAAGAAATTTCAGTCGTCCTGTTGCTATTTGGCTCTTTTGACTAATGAGTTTGCCGACCACTGGCCTAACCCATCAAAACTTCATTTGATCTCATGTGATATTCCAGTGTAGTCTGGCCATGGATCAGGGTGGAGATGGTCGGGGGGCCAGAATTCAGTCATGTGACCATGTGGAACCATTAGGGAGGCTAGGAAATGCCATCTGGCCTCGTGCCCAGGAGGAAGAGGGGGTGAATGTTGAGGAACCCTAACTTGGCCCTGCCACCAAGATCAAATAATTGGTGAATAGCGGGCAGCATTCAGACCTACATCTAGCTGACTCCCAAACTCATACACTCAGCTGGAATGCTGCATTATTTCCTCTTCTGAAGCTCTATTTACTTTTTAAAAAATATTTCTATGGATTTCAGAGAGGAAAGGAGAAAATATTTTTATTGATTTCAGAGAGGAAGGGAGGGGGAAAGCGAGATAAAAACATCAGCGATGAGAGAGAATCATTGATCGATTGCCCCTGTATGCTCCACAACCTGGGCATGTGCCTCAACCAGAAATCAAACCGTGACCTCCTGGTTCATAGGTTGACGCTCAGCCACTGAGCAATGCGAACGGCTTTACTTACTTTTTAATTAGGAGAGAATTAGATAAACAGTCAATCTGCTTTTCCTCTTACCTTTCTTTACTGCCCTCTTCACAGGCCTCCACCTCCTATTTAAAAACCCACCTTCGCACCTTTTTATTCACAAAATCAGTCTTATCAGACTTTCATTTCTCATTCACTTTTTTTTTTTGTAGCAAGATTTGGCCTTGATTAAAGGGAAACCAGGGAGAAAATAACCTTCACCCCCTTATCATCTCTCTGAAATATAGGAATAAGGGGCACTGGGCTAGAACACACCCCATTCCTGAAAGAGGACAAGGTCAGAGAAAAAGGGGGGGAGGGGCAATAAGATGGTCTTGAGAAGTTTTTCCAAAAATTTGTGCCCCAAGATTTGCCCATAAATACTGTACGATGGCCCAAGCGGCTTATGTCAAGCACGATAAATAAATAAAAAAAATCCTTCCCGTATTTAGATGAAAATACTTTTCCTTCCCTACATCTGAGAGCCACATGTGGTTTTCAGGCAGCTAGCACAAACAGACCGACAGACAGCGTCCCCAGGAAATGCTTGCTCCCCAATCAGGTTTCAGCCCCCTCCTCCCCGCCCTGCGCAGGCCTTTCATGCTGCGTTTGTGTAAATACATATGTGTGGCATATTTACACACGCGCTTCTGGGGAGAGCAGATCACTCTGTGTTCTTTCCTGGATCTGCGCTCGTGAAGTGACCGCGTGTTTCCTCTGTGGCATTTTAACCCACAACGGGGAGTCCACCGGGGCCCCCAAAGTCTCAGCACTCCAAGGGTAGCACCACAAATCTTTACTGGCCAGCCGTCTCTGACCCCAAGAGGGTGGGGGTGGGTACCTCTTCTTCCCTGCTTCCTCCTCAGTGTACACACAGTTCTGGAAACATAGATTTTTTGATGTTCATCGTACTATAAGTGTTTTGTTTCTATCTGTTCTCAAGTCTATGGGACATCTACCTATTTTAGAACCTGGCACAAACCATTAGTACATATAAATCATTCCGTAAACTGCTCTGATCAATGAGTGAGTTAATGAGGGGAAAAAACAAAATCCTCAACAACAGCTTACCTTAATGATCAGGGGCCAAAGGTTGTTGCATATAATGATCCCAAGGGTTCTGGTTCCTCCTAGAACCTTAAGCGTTTTTTAAACCTATGTAGTAACAAAACACATTTCAGCTTTCATCGTGGTTAGAAATCTATATATATAAAAGCCTAAGCAACTGACAGACTGGTCCACTGGTCACTATGATGCGTACTGACCACCAGGAGGCAGATGCTCCCACAGCCAACTCTCCCACAGCCAGCTGGCCCCGACCCCCCATGGCCCCTCACCCCCGCCAGCCAGCCCTGATCAGCCCCAAACCCCAATTGGGGCAGTAGACAGCCCAAATTGACCAGGCTGTGGTACCCTCCCCATGCACGAATTCGTGCACTGAACCTCTAGTTTAAATATAATTCTTTAAATTGTGAGCTGACTTTTCTGGGTGCATAAAACGTTTGATGTAAGCATCATTTCTCTCTTTTGCATGTATTTATCTAATCTTGACAACAATCCTATAAAACTTAGTCACAAAGAGAATAAGAAACTTTCCCACAGACCCATACATCTCAAATGTCCGAGCCAAGACTCACTCAGAAAGAATAGCTCCAGAAGCTGAGTTCTTTTAAAAAAAAATGTATTTTTATTGATTTCAGAGGGAAAGGGGAGAGAGATAGAAACATCAGTGATGAGAGAGAATCATTGACTGGCTGCCTCCTTCAATCCCCACAATGGAGATGGGGCCCATGATTCAGGCATTTTCCCTGATGGGGATTCAAACCATGACCTCCTGGTTCATAGGTCAACGCTCAACCACTGAGCCATGCTGACTAGGCTAGAACTTGAGTTCTTAACCATGATGCTAACCTCATTCACTTTACAGCAATTTATTGATATTCAATGATATGCTCAATGCAAATAAATTAATTTTGAATAGTATTAAGTGCTCTGAAGGAAATGGTCTGACATGGTGAGAGAGCAGTGTTAACTGGGGAGGTACAGTTCTCTCTGAGAGGTAACTTTTGAACTGAGACTTCTTTGATGAGAAGCAACCAGCCAGCAAAGCTGAACATACAATGTGTTCCAAGCAGAAGATACTAAAAATGCAAGGACTATGGATCAGGGAGAACTTGGGATATTGAAGAACAGGTCAGTGTGACTGATGTACAGTGCACTCGGGGAGGGTAGGATAAGAAGAAATCAGAAGGACTGGTAGGAGTTAGATCATGAGAGCTGTAGTAACATGATCAGGAAATTGGGAATTCACTGGTGGATTTTAAGTCACTCGGATCTTTTTGTATAGAACAGTGGTTCTCAACCTTCCTAAGGCTGCGACCCTTTAAGACAGCTCCTCATGTGGTGGTGACCCCCAACCATAAAATTATTTTCGTTGCTACTTCATAACTGTAATTTTGCTACTGTTATGAACTGTAATGTAAATATCTGATAGGCAGGATGTATTTTCATTGTTACAAATTGAACATAATTAAAGCATAGGGATTAATCACAAAAAACAATATGTAATTATATGTTGTGAAATATTTATTTCTAATGACAAATAAATGAAATTTTGTCTTGAATCGTGGTGTAGCATGGGTAACAGTCTTCATATGACAACAGTAAACTACATTGCTACATTTTGCTACCCCGAGGAGCGGTGTGTTGGTTCCTAAGACCATGGGAAATAGGTGTTTTCCAATAGTCTTAGGCGACCCCTGTGAAAGGGTCGTTCGACCCCCAAATGGGTCGCGACCCACAGGTTGAGAACTGCTGGTGTAGAATAAACTGGAGCGGGTAGATGAGAAGAAAGACCAGTAGGGAAGCTATTTCAATATTTCAGATGCATTCAGGTAAGAGCTAATAGTGACCAAGACAGTAGTGGCGGGAGAGGTGTGGATGGTACCCAGATATGGTAGAGATAATGAGAGCATTTAGAAAATACTTTGGTGATTTCTTACATGGAAGTAACCATCAGGAAGGCCTTATGCCAGGGAATCAGTTCTGATCTCGGTCCACCTGGGGCACACATCAGTGCCCAGGAACGTGGGCACATCCGTATTGATCATCATGCATCTCCAGCGCCAGGTTCTGACTTGGAGCTGAGCCATATGGAGTCTCTTCCGCGAGAGATCATCATTCAAAATCTATTAAGATGACATCCAGGAGCTGTCAGGGCTGTTTACCTGTGCGGCCATCAGGGACTTTCTGTACTCACACAACCCTGAAGGGCAGTCGCTCCCACGGAGTGGATGGGAGTTTAATAGGTGGGTGTGTCCCCGAGCAGAGGAGACAGGTGCGGCAGAAGGGGAGGTCAGGAGAAGCCAGGGAGAATTCAGAGCAAGTACAGGCAGAGACAGAGCTGGGAAGGAAGTGAACTCGGGGGCGTTTATGAAAGGTATTCAGTTTGGTTTGTTTACTGTACAGCGGTACCTCGAGATATGAGTTTAATTTGTTCCGTAACCTTGAGGCGTGGGAAACTGAGACACTCGAGTCGCAGTAAACTGGTGGGTTGTGTGCAGCCGGCTGATCCGCGCGATGACTCCGATCTCAACTGTTGCTCGTATTTCAAAGCAAAAATCGCTCGCTCGACGGCTCGTATCTCAAAATTCTCGTATGTTAGGGCACTCGTATGTCGAGGTACCTCTGTATTCTTAAAATAATAGAGAATCAGCAACAGATTTGGGGGAGGAGGAAGAGGAAGCCATGACGTATTAGAGCTGGAAGGAACCCACCATTTCCAGTTCCACCTGCCCACTCTTGCCCGCCCTCATATCTCCCTCTTACAGAGAGAGTTCCAGGGGGTGGGCATTCACTTCCGAGGAGTCTGTAAATCTCATTCTCTCTGCTTGTGCAGTGCAGCAGTCTTCTCTGCCGCAGGCCTTCCTGAGGATAAATGGACAGAGAGCTTTGGGTGTTCACCGTGTGCCGAATCCACTGAAGCATCAAAGCTCACTAACACCAGTCCCCTGGCCTCCGTTCACTCAGACCAGAGGTCTTACATTTATCAAGCCCAAATGTGTGAGACCAAATGTACAAATGATATTTTCCTCTGCCACCTCCTCCACAAGCTTTTCTGGTGGCATGTTCCTCTGACCTCTCAGACTCTTCAAGTTGAACATCTGTTTGCACAGAATAGCAGAGAAACCCAGATCTTTGTGTGAAGTAAATGTGTTCAGAAAAAACACACAAAAAACATGGGAATGGAAACATCCAAAAGTTAGCTTGCTTGAGTTTTCTGAACATTGCATGTTTTTAGCAGGTATATTGGTTATTGGTTTAGTTCTCTAGCAGGGAAGGAAACAAAATAATTTAAAAATTTTTTAATTTATTTAAAAATAAAATAAATTAAAAAATAATAAATAAATAAAAAGAAAATGAAAGTTTATTTCTCTACCTTAGACAGAGTAGTAGGCAGTCAAGGCGGTTACATGTTGTCTTTATTCATATGGTAATAGATGGCTCATCACTGCTCTCTCCATAGTTTAGAGAGTGGGAAGGAGGAAGAGAGAAATAAAAAGCACGCCACTTTCTCTTTAAGGACATGACCTAAACATAGCATGTGCCACTGATGACCAGCAAAGAAGACTGGGCAGACATATACTCAATTACAAATTCTGGCATGATTGCACTAATGGATATTGGAGGCCAACAGCAACCGCTGGACAATGAGAATTTGACTCAACTTTTTTTTTCTTCTTAAATATATTTTATTGATTTTTTACAGAGAGGAAGGGAGAGGAATAGAGAGTCAGAAACATCGATGAGAGAGAGACATCGATCAGTCGCCTCCTGCATACCCCCTATTGAGGATATGCCTACAACCAAGATATATGCCCTTGACCGGAATCGAACCTGGGATCTTTTAGTCCACAGGTCAACGCTCTATCCACTGAGCAAACCAGCTTCGGCTTGACTCAACTTTTATTATTGACCACGCTCTTCCTGGGTAACATATCTAAGAACTGTTTTCACTCAAGTTCGGTTCTGAAATTTTAGCATATAAATGGATCTTCAAAGTGTTTTTAAATGTAGATTTTTACAGCGCCAAATTAGATTTTTTACTAATTCCATAACTTGCATTTTAAAGGGACACCACAGGTGATTCTTACTGGTGTAGTTTCCACAACTTGGGGCTGGTGGTCACTATTACGGTCACTATACTGGACTAGTATTGGGGCATGATTCACAAGTTTTGTATAATTCAAGACTATTATTTATAGCATATGCATTGAACCAGCGTTCCCATCAACTTTCTAGCCATGGAATGGTCACCTGAACTGAAATTTCTTAGATCTATTTATCACTATTGAAATTATGTTCATCAACCTTTCTTACCCAGATCCAAATTTTTTTTTTTTAGTTTAGAGAGGTAATTTGATCTTGAAAACTTGAGTCATTGACTTCGTGATGAAGCAATAAATACAATACTGATTAACTATCATCATTTTATGTGGCTTCACAAATACAATTAGGAGTCTTACCTTATTTGCTCTTCTCAGTAAGCAAAATCTTCCAGGTCAATGAGATCTAATCGCCTTGGTCCTAGGCTCAACCCCAGGTCTTCTTCCTCTCACTCGCAGCATTATTTCTCTGATGATTACAATTACATGAAACTTCCAGAAAAGGCAAACCTAGAGAGACGGCAATAGATCAGTGGCTTCCCAGCGCTGAGGGTGGGAACAGAAATTAACTGGAAATGGGCGTGAGATATCTTGATGGGGGAGATGAAGATGTTCTAACGTTGGATTACGGTCATGGTCGCACCTCAGCAAATCTAATAATCACTGAATTGTACACTTAAAATGTATGAATTTGTGGCATGTAAATTTTAACTCAATAGAGTTGTGTTTCAAAAGCATGAAGTGTTGATGTTAGAAATATAGATATGATTTTTGGCTCTGTCCCTTGCAACTTGGATTACGTCCAGGAAGTAACCCTAAGGCCCTGGATCCTTACTCTGAGATGGGGCTAAAAATAGTACCTATCTCACACAGTGTTTAGCTTAGCATATTGGAAAAGCCAAAGAAAGTTGGCTTTCCTCAGCGCGAGGGTGAAAAGTTTAAAGTCCCACATAAACAAGTTGAAATTATTCACAATTAATCACTTTGTCTAGGAATAGAACTCCTTAAGATATAGTGGTATCTCGAGATACGAGTGCCCTAACATACGAGATTTTTGAGATACGAGCTGTCGAGCGAGCGGTTTTTGCTTTGAAATACGAGCAACATTTGAGATAGGAGTCATCGCTCAGATCGGCCGGCTGCACAGGACCCACCAGTTTACCGCGACTTGAGTGTCTCATAGTTTCCCATGCCTCAGAGTTATGGAACGAATTAAACTATCTCGAGGTACCATTGTATTATCAAATGGCATATAAAAATACTTATGAAGAACTCTTTATGAGTGTGTGCATGATCTGATGGAGTATGACTTCAAGTTTATCTACATCGTATCTACATATATGTAAGTTTGTTCATTCCATGTAAGGCATTATATTCCATATTTGGTCCATATACAGACACACACATAGTTATAAACATTGCATTTATATTCAATGTATATGCCGTCTGTGTATGCATGTAAGGATATCCCAGAGATCATGATGACTTGAGCTTGACACTGAAGCAAGAGATAACATGTATGATGTCGTATGAGATCTTCTGGTTCTTAAATTCTGTAAAACAAGAGTAAGTTGGGGTATATCTGTCTGCTTTGGTTGCTCTCAGATTTGTGAGTAGCACTTCACATTCTCTTTTACCTGAAATCTAGAAGCCGCTCCGCTTGGAAATATATATATTTGAAGAATTAAAATTCTGTTTTGCCTGATGAACAAGGTACTAGGACATGAGGGATGGTGGGTGTGAGGCACACACATTTTTTCCTTCAGTGCATTATAGCAATTGCAATCTCCAAGCTGACACCTGATTACTAAACACTGTTTCCATTAGGCCAGCGCTAGTAGCATGCCAGACCTCTTCCTTCCCTGGAATTACTTTCTAACAGAGGGTTATTTTAGCCACAGCCGATTTGGCTCAGTGGATAGAGCATCAGCCGCAGACTGAAGGGTCCCAGGTTCCATTCTGGTCAAGGGTATATTCCTTGGCTGTGGGCTCGCTCAATCCCCAGTTGGGGCATGAGGGGGGGAGGGGAGCAGGAGGCAGCTTATTGGTGTTTCTTTCTCATCGATGTTTCTCTCTATCCCTCTCCTTTCCTCTCTTTAAAAAAAAAAGCATATATATATATATACACACACACACACACACACACACACATCGGGTTGAAAGACCACATTCATTTTCAAAGTCACGTTTCATTGATTAGAATTCACTGCAGGTCATATATATATATATATATATATATATATATTATATATATATATAATATTTTTTTAAAAGATTATCTCAATTATTTTAAGATGTTCATCTTATCATTTTCTACCTTGTGTGATTCTTGAGCATTTGCTTTTAACACATGTCTCTCCTTTTAATATCAGCTTGTCAAACTGCACAGGAAGTTGATATTTTTTTTTGGAAAATTATTTAAGTCAGCATCACTTTTCTCCCTAGCATTCCAGGAATTCTGCTATGCGTGTGCTCAACCTTCAGATCAAAGGTGCGCTTTCAAAGAATATAGGGCACTAATGCGGCAGGGCTAAAATCCCCTCCTGCGTGGCAGAGGTTTGCCGTGCTGTTTAATGCGTTCATGGCACATTGGCACGCCAGCGCCGTGGTCTAATTTAATGCTAAAGAACATTCCCAGGAGAGTGTCAGGAAATAAGCCGCATGTAAAATGTCACCTTTGGAAATAAAAAAATAAAACAATTGCCGTTATGACATGCTATTTGCATCAACCTCTTTTGAGGTGATCAAAGAAAGATAGAATATACCAGCAAATAAATGGGCTGGCAAGGAGGGAAATAAAAAGACTTTCGTATTGTCATGGTTCCATATTCCTTTGGCACACCCACGCCAGTCTCTCTCTGAGTCCACTGAATAATCATTTGTCATAAGCTTTACTGTACCATGAAGTTATGATTAATATCACAGCTCAAGTACAACGGGTTGAAAGACCACATTCATTTTCAAAGTCACGTTTCATTGATTAGAATTCACTGCAGGTTATTCAAATAACGATCCTCTCTTTCCCCAGGAGAATCTCTGTCTGCCTCTTTTTTTTTTTTATCCTCATTAAAGATCCCAGGTGCAGACAAAGCTTTACACACTTCTCATTTGCATTATCCTTGGGAAGGAGGTAATTCACATGCCTTCAGTATATAGCACTTGTTTTTGTAGTTTGCTCTTTCCTATCGTCAATTTAAATAAATCATGAAATTTAGCCTGTATAAACCCGCGGCCAATAAAAGTGCCAAATGCTATTATCTTCAGTAATAAGTTCATAGATCCCAAGCCCTCCCTGATAAATCAGATAAAGTAGGACATTTTTCTTCAGTTCTTTGCTCTGCATAGCTTAAAAAGACATTTTTTTTCTTGTTTTCTTTTGCTTTCTTGGCGAAGAAGTTCATTTTAGGAGCAGAGAGTAACACAACATTTTTGTGTTGCTGAAAACGCAAAGGTTTGTCAAGCAATAAATGTATTACCCGGATAATCCCCAACAGAACTTGATAATGTTATCTGGCTAATTCGATAAATTTCTATGCAAGGCCTGGTCAATTACCGCCTCTGTTGAGATAATTTATTACCTACTCTTTCCAGTTTAGCATTTTCATATAATCACGTATAGATTTCATTGTCACACAACGTAGGCCTCATACCTCTGACAAAGAATTCTGCTCTCGACCATTTTTACCTGTAGTTTTTGTGTAATGAGTTTAGCCTGAAGCAGACTGACAGGTCTGTTGACATTTCATAGAGTTTCCATTTCTCGGGAGAAGAGAAATGTTAGCTAATTAAATAATGTGCGCGTGTCTGAGGAGCTACAAAGCCAACACAAAGCCACACTGCAGTCACACCGTATTTGTTAAGACCACTTGTATATTTCTGAGATCTTTAGAAAATGGAAATCTGCATTTTTTTAAAAAAAACAAGAAACCTTTAAAGTGGCTCAGACAGAGGTTCAGAATGATGTGGCTGGCATAATGGGAAAGATAGAACAACTGGAAGGGAATCTTTATTTAAGGGATAGATTTCCAGTGTGAATATGATGGTTTTTCCTCGATGGGACAGCAGCTTAATGATCTTGAAAGTGTGTGTGTGTGTGTGTGTGTGTGTGTGTGTGTGTGTGCATGTTTCACATTGAAATTCACACGTGCTATTGGTAGAGTGGAATTGTAACTTTTAAGCCGGAGAATCAGCATTAGCCGTGTAGTTAGCTATTAAGGAAACCTGATCTCTACCCTCCTTATAGATTTTTAAGGGACAGCTTGGTTTCATGCACTCCGTGAACCTGCTCTTGATACATCTATCGAATGCACAACCAACATAAGAGAAAATTAAACATCTCATTGGCATTTGTATTCATCGGAGTCCTCTAGATGGATATGTAATTAGGTCCAGAATCCCATTGATCCGAGTAAAGTTAAATGGCTTGTGCATTTTAAAAACACACACACACAACTCTTTTAATTCCGGGAGAGATTATTTAACAGGAAGCAACATTTTCATGAAAATAGAACTAGAGACGCTACTCAGGTATGCGGGTATCTCTTTGCAGTTAAGCTTGAGAAAGCAGCTCTGCAGATTCAATATAAGAATGAGCCGAAACTGGTGTGGCTCAGTGGATAGAGCATCGGCTTGCGGACTGGAAGGTCCCGGGTTCGATTCCGGTCAAGGGTACGTACCTTGGTGGCGGGCACATCCCCATTGGGGGTTGTGCAGGAGGTGGCTGATGGATGTCTCTCTCTCATTGATGTTTCTGACTCTCTCCCTCCTTTCCTCTCTGTGAAAAATCAATAAAATATATTTTTTTAAAAAAAATTAAAGAATGAGTTAATGTCAGAACCGACAAGAAGGGCAGGAATGTTATCAGGTCCACTGAGAGAAATATCCTAAATCGTTCTGATTAGAGGAATACAGTGCCGCCGTCCACATTCTGAATCCACGCTGAAAATGGGTGCAAAGTGACGTGTGAACCTATTCTGAAATAAACAACAATTCATAATTATGTGTTTCATAATGAAATAGACACCTGATGTGGATGTGGATGTGGAGTGGATGTCTATGTACAAATGTGCCCGTATGTAGAATGTGTGTGTGTGTGTGTGTGTGTGTGTGTGTGTGTGTGTGTGTGTCAATCTGACTGTCTCAGAGAAGAAGGCCTGGAGAACTCATTGAAATGTATTTACCCACTAAGCCTCAGGGAACCTTCGAGACTTCGCCGACATTAATTAAGCCCACTCCCGGATCTTGGGCTCGGCGTGCATGATAAGTTTTTGTTGTAAAAAGCACCCTTGCTTGCCAGAGGAGTTTTGTGTTTATTTTTATTTATTTATTTGTTTATTTTACAAATGATTATTTTATTGAGGTTTCCAGCAGGGAATCCTGTTGGAAGGGATATGATCAAAGTAAAGGACAATTCTTCCGGGCGTATTTTATATAGATTAAATCTCATTATGCAACTTACTCTGCAGTCTATATATTTTTATAAGCTTCTGGTATAGGAGCTGACCTAGAAAAGCGTGAATTTATGATATTGTATATACGAAGGTGCAATGAAGGTAAGTTCCAGTAAAGTCAAGCGCATTCTTTTCTTATTAACAGTGAATTTCAGCTTGTAGACTTGTAGTGTAATCTTAAATTAGGTTGGTTTTATGTATGTAGGAATGTGTATATATGTGTGTGTGTGTATATATATATATATATATATATATACACACACACACACACACACATGTATATATTATACTATATAATGGGCGTGTATATATGTATACATATGTACTTTACATTTGCATACTTTTATTTTTAAATCTCAAGTATTTAAAGGCACATGCTGCTGCTGCCTTTTGTGTTTCTGGTCTGTGTTTAAATAAATTCCTGACTTTTTCATTTGAAAGGTGGGCAAGTAACTGGTGAGATGACGGAGTGTGTTGTATTATTGATCACAGAAAGTTGTGTTTTCTCACTGAGAAGCAGGCACTTGGAAATCTGAAATAGTGTCCAAATCTTAGACTGAAAAAATAAATGAGAATAGATATGAGTTAAATCCACAGAGCTAATTCAAGTCTACACTGAAATGTATAGTTCTGAAGAAAGTTCATCCTAGAGCAAGCACTCTCATATGTATACATCATTGCTCTTAGTTTCCTATCTTGAGAATCTAGGAAAGAGAATAACATTAAGTGTCCAATCTGTTTTCCTACAGCCTCGATGTAGGAAAACCTGCTACAAACCCAAGGTGAAGTTCAGTAGTCCCTGCCCAGAACGCTGACATGTAGACGAAATGAATGTCTAGATTTTCAGTTACTTTCTGCAAAAACTATCACATGTGTGCACAGAGTGGACATTCATTTCAGAAAATGTTAAAAACACATGCTCGGTGTATAAGTAAAAAAGAATACTGTATTTTTAATATATTGGTTATTATTTGATTGTCAAAGTAAATTATATATTTTCAGACCTGATTTTTATGGTTGCTGTCCTGTGATTTCACTGGCCTTCCAGTTAAGCTGCAAGAGTGAGCTGAAGAATTTATTTACTGTATTTTCCGGCGCATAAGGCGACTTTTTAACCCAGGAAAATCTTCTCAAAAGTCGGGGGTCGTCTTATACGCCGGGTGTCATCTTATAGGGCAAGTATATCCCAAACTCTGTATTTTAACTGGAAAAGTTGGGGGTCATCTTATACGCCCAGTCGTCTTATACACCAGAAAATACGGTATTTACTAGAGGCCCGGTGCACGAAATTTGTGCAAGAGTAGGCCTTCCTTCTCTCTGATACCCAGGACTGGTGCTTCCCTCACAGCCCTGGCTTCGTCCGGAAGGTCCCCCGGAAGGATGTGCGGCCTAATTAGCATATTATGCTTTTATTGCTGTAGATTTTTAGCCGGATAAAAGGATAGGATGCACAAAACAGTTTTGGTTACGTTGTCCTACTTGTTCCGGTAATTTGGTCTCTGAGGGTCCAATTTCCTTCGGGGTGTTAAAGTCCTCTCTCACTTCAGTCCTTCGACTCCCTGTGCATTTCATGGGAAACGGACTTACAATGCTGTTTGCAGTTGTTCTGAGGGTCTGAGAAGGTCTTCTTTCATCTTGTCAACCTATTGGCTTCTTAACTCCATTTTAAGATGCTCCGATAGATGGTGGACAGTTAAGTGGTTAATCAGAACATCCTATCTTTTCCTCACCCCACCCCCCAGCTCCCTCCAATCAACGAAAGTCGAATTCCCTGGGAAAGTGCTTAACTCCTCTTTGGAACGAGAAGTGTCATTAAACCAGGAGGCCTGTCAGGGTTCAAGGCGAGAGACGAGGGCCAGGGAAGCCATAGAAAACAAAATGAGTTCGCAATGAGCTTTGCACAAAACGCAGTTTGGCTGCTCTGGTTATGTTAGGCCATCATGTATTTCCTGTTGTTTGGGAAAATGAAGCTATTTATACAACCATGAAAAAAAATACCTTATGCAATATGTCTTCACAAACACATAATTCTGTTATTGGCTTATTTCTGCCGCTACTTGTTCCGCTGCTCCTATTCTCGGCGTTTCCCCCACCCCTCTCCGTGTTTGACATCTTTTTCGTGATCTTGATAATTTTGGCGCTTTTCGTTAGCTCACCTCTAAATAAATATTGTTCCGGACAGCTTCACCTAGCTTAACAATGTGTAGCTATCTGCCTTCGACAGTAATTTTCTAAAATACATACCGTTTATCGTGTTCTCATTCTCTCTGTCTACAATAATTTCTCCCGTACAGCGCGAAGGACTTGTTTTTCTTTCTCGGTTTAAATTCATCTTCACTAACTTTCATTATTTTTTGAATATATTTTATTGATTTTTTTTTTTTTTACAGAGAGGAAGGAAGAGGGATAGAGAGTTAGAAACATCGATGAGAGAGAAACATCGATCAGCTGCCTCCTGCACATGCCCTACTGGGGATGTGCCCGCAACCAAGTTACATGCCCTTGACCGGAATGAAACCTGGGACCTTTCAGTCCGCAGGCCCACGCTCTATCCACTGAGCCAAATTGGTTTTGGCATCTTCGCTAACTTTAAATAAAATGCTTGTAAATAGAGTTATCAACTTTGTAAAAACTTTTAAAAGAAAATTCATGTTTAAGCATGCCCCTTGTGTATTTCATTATAAAATACTCTTAAAAAAAAACAAAAAACACATTGCTGATACCATTAAATATGCTCTCCATACTTCCTTCTTTCCCCACCTCCATCCATCCCCTGCCACCCTTGCCTCTGGCATCACCACACCGTGGTCTGTGTCCCTGGGCTATGCATGTATGTTCTTTGTCTGATCTCTTCACCTTCGCTCATCCAGTCCCCTTCACTCCCCCCCGCCACAGGCCTCCTGAAAGCGATCCATCAGTTCCATGTATCCATGCCTCTGATTCTGTTTGCCATTTTATTTTTCTCATTGGATTCCCCATAGAAGTGAGATCATCTAGTTTTTGTCTTTCTCTGACTGCCTTGCTTCACTTAGCATAAAAGACCCATCCATACTGTCACAGAAGGTAGGAGCGCCTTCATTATTTTTTTTACAGCTGTGTAGTACTCTTTTACTAAATTCCACTCTATTTTTATTTAGCCATATACAGTGGTACCTCGAGATACGAGTGCCCTCACATACGAGATTTTTGAGATACAAGCCGTCGAGCGAACGATTTTTGCTTTGAAATATGAGCAACATTTGAGATAGGAGTCATCGCGCAGATCGGCCGGCTGCACACGACCCACCAGTTTACCGTGACTCGAGCGTCCCATAATTTCCCACGCCTCAAGGTTACAGAATGAATTAAACTCGTATCTTGAGGTACCACTGTAGTTATGTTGCCGTTATTTTGATATTTAGATCCCATTATCTTCACTAGCCAGTAACACCTCCACAAGCACAGAGGTTTGTTTAGAAACCAGGCCACGGTGTCAGTCAAGATAATCTAAGCAGAATTGAAACAAAAAGCAATCACATGTACATTCTACATGAACGTGGAGCATTTCACATTGCCCGTTACCTCATCAAAGGTGTAGTTTGGTGACACCATCCTGCACAGAATGACATTCTATCTGTTGACAACAGTGCTCCCTTCTGAAGTGCTGAGCGCTGCATGCCTCCTCCCTCGGTCCATTTCACGCCTCCTCCCTGGGTCCATTTCATCCTGGCTCATCCCTGGGTCCACGTGCTGTGTGTTGTTAGCATTTTCAGAATGAATAGGCACGACATGCTCTGACCAGTGCTCCCATGTATTGCAGCAACAAGGAGCCCTCCCACCCACATTTCCTCGAACCCGTGACAAGACAACTGCCACACAGCCAGCCCAGGCCCTGAACACCAACCCAGCCGCCTTCGTTATTATTCCAGTCGTTTCTCCGCAAAGCACACGGAAAACGTGCTTTTACACAGAAATCTTGAATTTTTCTATAAAATGTATTTTTAAGCCCCAGATCTGGCAGCGTTTTGGTTCCTAACTAGGGATGGAGGGTAGGCATACATACAGGGTGAGGCAAATGTGGGCTTACAGGTGTGAGCACATGAAACACAGTTTATTATTGTATTATTGTTTATTAGTTATTGCATTACTGTTCCTTCGATCAACTGGAAACCGACATTTGATCTGCCCTGTATAGGCATGTGCTGAGTTTTGTTAACATATAATGTCATTTGTTAAGATACAATACTGAGCCGAAACCGGTTTGGCTCAGTGGATAGAGCGTCGGCCTGCGGACTGAATGGTCCCGGGTTCAATCCCAGTCAAGAGCATGTACTTGGTTGTGGGCACATCCCCCCAGTGGGGTCGTGCAGGAGGCGGCTGATCGATGTGTCTCCCTCATCGATGTTTCTGACTTTCTATCCCTCTCCCTTCCTCTCTGTAAAAAATCAATAAAAAAAAGATACAATACTGCAATTCTATGCTTCATCACGACAAAACGATCATTTGCATGTTACATCTTTATTATATAGGATATTTAGATGCATCTATACAGGCATTCTCTTTTCTCATTTGACCGTTGCTGCTTTAAAAGACGAAAGTACTATCGTCAGTGCAAACTGAAGTTCAGAGAAATTAAATGAGTTGCCTAAGGTTCCCCAGCTGGCAGCGCAGAGAGCTGAGTAAATCAGTATTTTTTCCCTCTATCATGCTTGTTTTCAATTATCCCTTCTTTCCTTCCATAAACATTACAAGAGGTTCTTTGCACTTGAATTCTATGTAGAAAAAATAAAATAAAATTATTAGTCATAGTTTTAACTACTGAAAGATGTTATCCATGTTATTTGTAGAAATTCTGAAATAGGTAAGTTAAAATACAAGAGAAAATAACTTTGATAATATTTTAGTTTGTATCTTTTTCAGTCTGCCCTTCCTTCTGAATGTACAGATGCATGATGGTCTTTTTGGTTCATTTAAAGGCAGTTTTAATTGTGGTGCAACGAATTTGAGTTACTTCGTTTTAAAATATTTGAAATATATATTTTTTATTGATTTCAGAGAGGAAGGGAGGAGAAAGGATAGACAGATAGAAATATTAATGATGAGAGAGAATCATTGGTCAGTTGCTTCCTGCATGTCCCCTCCTGGGGATGGAGCCTGCAACGTGGGCATGTGCCCTGACTAGGAATCGAACAGTGACCTCCTGGTTCATAGGTCAACACTCAACCACTGAGCCATGCCAGCCAAACTTGAGTTACTTTTTTAATAGAGAAAAGTTATCCTAAACAATAATCCAAATTCTTTAGAATATTTTCAAAATTATTGAAGAAATTATATAACATGACTGTCTAAGCACCAAATACATTACATAGTTTGGTCACTTATGAGTGTTTGTGTGTGTATGTGTGATGTTTTATTTAATCAACAATCCTATATAATAAAAGCCTGATATGCTAAGTGTCAGGTAGTCTGTTCAACCAATATGCTAATGATATGCTAAGGCCGCTCAACCACTCGCTATGACATGCATTGACCACCAGGGGCAGACAGTCAACTGATTGACCAGTCATTATGACTGCCACCAGGGACAGATGCTCTTACTGGTAGGTTAGCTTACTGCTGGCGTCCAGCTGATTGGGACCGAGCGAGATAGGCTGGACGTGCACTGGTGGGGTCCCTCAGCCTGGCCTGTGACCTCTCATAATCCAGGACCCCTCAGGGGATGTTGGAGAGCCAGTTTCAGCCCAATCCCACAGGCAAGACCGAGGGACTCCAATGGTGCATGAATTCGAGCACTGGGCCTCTAGTGTTGTTAATAATTGTATTTCCATATCATCAAATATTGTGATATGTTATTTTAAGTCATTGAGAGATATTCAATTACAGTAATGCACTATAATTTATTAGCTGATCCTCATTTTAGACATGTAATGTTCTATATGTCTACATTTTTTTTACTCCCATGAATGACACTATAAGGTGTAAATGACAGTTTCTATATCTAAATTTTTGCTCACATTCATAATTATTTCTTGAGGTTAAACTCCAAAAAGTAGGATGTCAGAGTAAAGGGACATGTAAAACTTCTAAAATTAAAAATATATATATATTCAAACCACCTTTAAAATATTGCATCATTATATATTCCACCAGCAATATAAGTTTATGCATACTTCCTTTTCCTCACCCATATGAAATATCATTCTTTCTTTCTCATCTTTGACAAATGATAGGCAAAAATAGCTAATTACTGTAAATCAGCATCCATTGATTAATAGAGAAGTCGAAATTTTATTGTATTTGTTGGTCATTTGTATTCTATTATTTTTTATTTGTGTATGTGATTTTTTTCATTTATTTGCTTATTATTTGTTTGTTATTTTTCCAGCACCATTTCTCCCTCTCTTTCCCTCTTCCACCTCCATCAACATCCACCCCCCAGAAACCGTCTGTCTGCTCTCTGTCTGTCAATCTGTCTATTTTGCTCGGTAGTTCCGTTACCTCTCTCTTTCCCACTTCTGAGTGAGATTAGATGCTACTTGCCTCTCTCCAACTGATCTTTCCTTAACGCTCTTTGCGAAATGATTTCAATATAACATTTTCATTGTTGTACATTTGATATCCCATCAGTAGTCAAACTGAATTTGCCCATCAATTCAGATCAATATGCAAAACAACAACTTGAAGAAGAGGCTTGTAAGGAGGTTATAGACAATAAAAATTGCTCCTGAGCAATGGGGGTACCACCTGTGCTGGGAGTTGATTCTCCTTTGGGTCTAATGTCGAGACCAGACACATGGAGACATGCAATGTGATGAGACCTACTGGCCCTCAGCACAGTAATCCCCAATGAGCTGAGCCCAAATAGGAGATATTGATTGTTATGTTGCTGGTAAACCTACTTTTCTCAGGAAAAGTTAAATTTACAGGAAACACTAAACACGTCCCAGCTTATGAGTCTAAACAGCATGAAGATAGCACATCTGAGTTTTCTTTCGACACCAAGAAACGGAAGTTTGCAACATTTTGGAGTAAAGAAAATGGTTCAAACAAACCTCAACTGACAACTGTAGACTTTAACAAAACTACTAAGTCCGTGATATTTGCAAAAACACACGTAGCGTTGAAACCAGTTTGGCTCAGTAGATAGAGTGTCAGTCTGGGGACTGAAAGGTCCCAGGTTTGATTCCGGTCAAGGGCAGGTACCTTGGTTGCGGGCACATCTCCGGTAGGGGGCGTGCAGGAGGCAGCTGATCCATGTCTCTCTCTCTCTCATCGATGTTTCTAGCTCTCTGACCGTCTCCCTGCCTCTCTGTAAAAAAATCAATAATATTTTGATATTTAGATTTAATTGTAAAATGTATTGTAAGGTGTTTTTTAAAAAAGATAGAACTCTTTTTTTAATATATTTTTTATTTTTATTTCCTAGATGAAGGGAGAGGGAGAGATAGAAACATCATGATGAGAAAGAATCACTGACTGGCTGCCTCCCGCACACCCCTACCTCACTGTTTTGAGCCTGCCATCTAGACATGTGCCCTTAATTCAGCGGTTCTCAACCTGTAGATCGCGACCCCTTTGGGGGTCAAACGACCCTTTCACAGGGGTTGCCTAAGACTATTGGATAACACCTATTTCCCATGGTCTTAGGAACCAACACACTAGCAATGTAGTTTACTGTTGTTATATGAAGACTGTTGCCCATGCTACACCACGATTCAAGACAAAATTTCATTTATTTGTAATTAGAAATAAATATTTCACAACATATAATTACCTATTGTTTTTGTGATTAATCCCTATACTTTAATTATGTTCAATCTGTAACAATGAAAATGCATCCTGCCTATCAGATATTTACATTACAGTTCATAACAGTAGCAAAATTACAGTGATGAAGTAGCAACGGAAATAATTTTATGGTTGGGGGTCACCACCACATGAGGAGCTGTCTTAAAGGGTCGCAGCCTTAGGAAGGTTGAGAATCACTGCCTTAATTGGAATTGAACCTGGGACCCTTCAGTCTGCAGGCCGACAGTCTCTCCACTGAGCCAAACCAGCTAGGATGTCATAAGGTTTTTAAATAAAATATGCACTTCATACCTGCATTAAGTGGCCTCCCTGTGTTATCAATGGAATAGCGGGGTTAGAGCTATTTGTTATTTTTGTAGCTCTCCGGGTTTGGTTAACAGGAGTGCCATTTACTTCGTGAAATCCAAACATACACACGGTAGCTCCTCACATTGTCCTTGACGAAGAACCCGGCCTTCTAGTTCATTTAACACGAAATAACAGATTTATGGTGATGGCGCTTTTGTTCCTGATACCGAGAGAACTTGCTCCTGAAAAATTAGCCGCTCACCCTCAAGGAATCAGCTAGCAGGCGAGTTCCTGAATAGAAGAGCGGAAGAGAGAGCAGATGGAGGCCCACAAAAAATTGTATTAATAATGTGCAACCGAGGGCCGCTGCAGACGATCTCTCAGTAGAGGAAAACAATAGGAAAGCAGCAATTTTCCTTCGGATCTTAATGTATTTATCCGTCGCTAATGCGTCCATCTCTGAGCCGCTCCCTTTTATTGACACAGCCACACAAATTGCAGAAGTAAATTGAATCATAGGCTCGGAATGTAAAAATCAATGAGCAATAATGTTGTAGCACTAAAGCGAATGGTGTAATGCTAGGTATTCATTTAATTAACCATGAGCTCTTTCCACATAGTACGCAGTCATTGCCAGCTTTTCGGCTCACGGTTTTTCCAGGAATAATGGGTTTGGGATTTATCTTTATAAAACCCGCATTAATATTTGAAAGCGTTTAAATCCATTAGCGGGTCATCCGAACACGGCAGGTCACTTTTACATTGCTAATTGGAAACAATAGTAATGGGTTATAATCTACAGGCTAATAATGCCTGGAGTGTTTTACCGCTTTTATGCCTGCAGATTCCAGGAAATATGTAAATTTGTTGCTGAACTGTTACAAAAATATGGAAATGTAAGCTGCAAACATTGGAAGTTTTATATATATTTATATAGAGAGAGAAAGCGCAGCATTAATAAACTGAAGAGCTCCACCACATTCGGGTGTTAAGATAAATTTCTGACTGTAGACCTTCCCCTGTTCTCTTTCCTCAGCATCTGGCGCCCACATTTTCCGTGCCGCCATTAGGAGACAGTGCATATCATTAAACCAGTGAGTAAGCAATCATGTCATTGTTTCCATATGCAAGCTTATACATTGACTCAGCCTGCTGCGTCCTGGCTGGTTTTTCACTTGCCCTGCATGCATTTATGCAAGCGTTTTCTTTTTCGTGGGGATGTTCAATATACGCTGAGTGGCCAGATTGCTGTGATCTCAGAACGCATAATGATCTGGCCGCTCGGTGTCTGTCCTATAGAACAAAAGACTAATATGCAAAGTGCCCCCTCGACCAGGAGTTTGACCAGCAGGCAGTCCGGCCAACCAACCGCCCATGTCCCCTCCTCCTAGCCAGCCTGGCCGGACCCCAGGCCTCATGTGTGTATGTACACACACACACACACACACACACACACTGAGTGGCCAGATTACTATGCGTTCAGAGATCATAATAATCTGGTTGCTCGGTGTCTATCCTATAGAACAAAAGGCTAATATGCAAAGTGCCCCCTCGACCAGGAGTTTGACCAGCAGGCAGGCCGGCCATCCAACCGCCCATGTCCCCTCCCCTTAGCCAGGCTGGCCAGACCCCAGGCCTCATGTGTGTGTACACACACACACACACTGAGTGGCTAGATTATTATGATCTCAGAACACATAATAATCTGATCGCTTGGTGTCTGTCCTATAGAACAAAAGGCTAATATGCAAAGTGCCCCCTCAACCAGGAGTTTGACCACCAGGCAGGCTGGCCAACCAACCGCCCATGTCCCCTCCCCTTAGCCAGTCTGGCCAGACCTCAGGCCTCATGTGTGTGTATACACACACACACACACACACACACACACACACACACTGAGTGGCCAGATTATTATGATCTCAGAACACATAATAATCTGGCCACTTGGTGTCTATTCTATATAACAAAAGGCTAATATGCAAAGGATCCCCTCGACCATAATAATCTGGCCAATCAGTGTATATCAATATTCTCCTGGATGAGGGCAGTGCATGGGGCAGCAGCTCTAGCATATGACATGAAATATATGAGTTTAGTGTGAAAACATACATGTGTGTAAATACAAGTATACATCTAAAAGGAAACAGGAGAGAGAGAGTCTCTATGAGTCTTCATGGTAAAATGAAGGTCACACAAATGGCTACTTCACCAGCATTTTCTCTTGTAATTGAACTGGCAACTCATGCCCTTCCCTGTGTCATCCCGTGCTTCATCGCAGCCTGGTTGTGCAGAAAACTCAGAAAGACGCATCTCATTATAATACAGAACATGCTTTGGCATGGGTAGAGGTTGTGTATGCCCGTGTAGTAATTTTCTATAAGTGGAATATGTTTTTAGAAGCACTTTACCCCAAGGCTCAACAGAAAATAAGGTCTTAAATTCATTCACTCTCTACCATTATCGACGTGATGGCATGAGAAAATTGGGGGGAAGAGGGGGGCAGATAACTCCAAGAAGCATCATGGATGAAACAGAATTTGATGCTATATTAACAAAAGCAACATTTCAGGTTCAGATTTTCATCACCTTCACGAGTGTATTTACATGTGAGGCAGATACGACCAGTCAGTATTGAAATTGGGATTTTATCCACAGAGCACTGGTGAGAGAGCTTCCGAGTAAGGCCATAGGAATTGCAGGCACAGACTAGCGGAGTCCATGTACCCACGGTATTGCGCGTAAAATTAAAAAAAAAAAAAACATTTCCGTGACTTTAATGAGGGCTGTGGATAAGAAAGGGACCACCCACCCCTTGGTTCCTGAAATAGAAAGACAAAACGGTTTGAGATGCGCTAAGGAAACCGAAGAAGGAAGACTTGACCTTGTCCAGTCCGCTCTTGAATATTGCTGCCATACTTCCTGTCTGTCTCTGTGCCTGTGAAGCGCCTTTGAAGTCAGTGAGGATCACTGAACGGGAATCTGCGGCACAGGATGGGGAGAAAATGAAACAGTGACCCCGGAAAGCAAGTTGTTTCTTTAGAAAAGAAGGACGAGTGCCATTAACCTACAGTGCGATAAATAGCCTCCCGCAAGATGGCTTTCCCTTCCCGTCAGCGGCGGGGATTGACAACACGATCCTGACCTCATGTTCCTCAATAAGAACTCTTTTTGTGATTAGATGGGATGACAGATTGGGCTTTGTATGTCCAGGGATAGCTCTCCTGAGTTTTGTTGTCTACAATAGGTTCAGGGACTCAAGGGTTAAGAGAAAAAAAAAATCCCACGTTACTATCAGCTATCTAGTCAACCAAAAAAATCCTAGGTGAAGGCCAACAATCTCTCTCCAAACCCCTGGGACTTTGTACAGCTTTTCCCTTCTTTTCCAGCTATCTTACGATAATACTAAGCATGTGGAAATCCAAGCAACCAAATCCTTTCCTTTTTCCTTCAGACAAATCTTGTCAAATTCGTAGCCACAGATTTAAGAGTTTCCAAATGAAACTTAAGTGAACCCCATCACTTGGAACTTGCCATGCCCTGTCTTCTGGCAGTCGTGCTTTTAATTTGGGGGACTTGGGAATTATATCTGTTTCAGTACAGTGGTACCTCGAGATACGAGTTTAATTCGTTCCGTAACCTTGAGGCGTGGGAAACTATGAGACGCTCGAGTTGAGGTAAACTGGTGGGTTGTGTGCAGCCGACCGATCCGCGCGATTACTTCTATCTCAAATGTTGCTCGTATTTCAAAGCAAAGATCGCTCGCTCGCTGGCTCGTATCTCAAAAATCTCGTATGCTAGGGCACTCATATCTCGAGGTGCCACTGTATTTGGGATCCTGGCCACTGGCCACGAGTGGAGATTTGGCCCCGCTGATCACAGGACCACGGTTCCTTCTTTCCCTCTGGGAGGCTGGTCGTCTCTCGTTTCATTTTTTTTAACCAAACTACCAGTGCCCTTTTCCAAGATGTAAAGGGAACTCTTTAATGTAAAAGCCCTTCCAGTTCTAGGTTGTCCATCATTTCCTGTTGAGTGCATTGAAAGAACATTCATTTGGGAAACCTGACGCCTTCCCATAACTTAAGCCGTCCATTAAGGTTGCGCCGTTCGGTGGTTCTCTGGCTGTTAGCCAAGCAAGTGCCTGACCTCGCCGACACGAGCCAGGGAGACACATCTCCCCGTTTTAGCGGATGCTCTTTGCTTGACCTTTCAGGGACGTAGCCGCACCCTCTCTTTCTGAGTTCATCTATTAGACCGCATACCTTCCTTTCCAAGAGTGCCGTGACCCTGGTTCTGAGAGAGACGACAAGGACAGCGTTTTGGCGGGAATGTGACATCCCCACCCCTGCCATGCCCCGGGAGCTGACCCATCCATGTGCTTCTTTTTAACTCATTCACTTAATTTGCCGCCTCGTGTCTTAATTCATCTGGTCAGTGAACAGTAGCTATTGCTTCCTACAAAGGAAAGGACTTAGGAACCTACTGGCTCGGATGCTTTTTTTTTTCTCTTTTCTTTATTAAAGTCATCCTAGTGTTAGTCTGAGAAAACAGGGGGCAGTTCATAGACTATACTCATAGCCCATAAAAGATCTTTGCGTTAATAAAAAGAATAAGCCCAAACCGGGTTGGCTCAGTGGATAGAGCATCAGCCTTTGGACCGAAGGGTCCCTGGTTCGATTCTGGTCAGGGGCATGTACCTTGGTGGCGGGCACATTCCCAGTGGGGAAGGTGTGCAGGAGGCAGCTGATAGATGTTTCTCTCTCATCGATGTTTCTAACTCTCTATTCCTCTCCCTTCCTCTCTGTAAAAAATCTGTAAATAATAAAATATATTTTTAAAAAATAAATAACAAGAATAAGCTGCTTGCTATCAATAACTTGATCTTACTGTCTGTAATGTTTGAGTTTCCGAACTGTTCGTCTTCTGAAGGATTCTATGGTCTTTCCTACCATTCACTTTATACATGAGCCCTGAGTCTAAGCGATGGTTCCTTCGCATCTCCCCTCCTCCTCTTCACCCTTCCCCCTTTCACACACCCCCCACCCACCCCCAGAGAAAGCTCTGTCCTGGGCACTGTTTGTGCTTTTGGGATGAGTGGCCTCTCCAGCCAGCACTTCCCTTGAGTCATCTTTAAAAAGCAGTGAGATGCTCACAGAGAGGATGAGGCAGTACTTTTCTTCCCAAAGGCCCTGTTTTCTGAAAGAACATGATGATCCCTCCTCCACAAATGAAAAACGGAAACAGTACAAACACATCTTGTTGATGGGTCTCCGTGTAACTGCCATTTAAACATCTCAAACAATAACCTCTGGCATTCAATCCACGTAGGCCATTTGCCAGACACTGTTCCAGGTGTTCAGAGGGACGACATTTTTATCCCTTCTCTTAGCATTTTCTTTCACGTTTGACATCTCTGGAATTGAGATATGTCTGCCAATCTCTAGGAAGCCATAGTTTATTTAATATTAGGAGTCATCTTCTATAAGGTAAGGAAATAAGAGATGAACGGAAGAATGTGCATGCATATATGCATAACCCATGGACACAGACAGTCATGTGATGGAAGCCTGGGGGAGTGAGATCAATGGGGAAAAAGAGGGGACATCTGTAATACCCTATTTTCTGGCATAAAAGATGACTTTTTAACCCAGGAAAATCTTCTCAAAAGTCGGGGGTCGTCTTATACGCTAGGTGTCATCTTATAGCAGTGGTTCTCAACCTTCCTAATGCCGTGACCCTTTAATACAGTTCCTCATGTTGTGGTGACCTCCCAGCCATAAAATTCTTTTCTTTGCTACTCCATAACTGCAATTTGCTACTGTTATGTATTATAATGTAAATATATGTGTTTTCTGATGGTCTTGAGTGACCCGGGACCCACAGGTTGAGAACCGCTGTCTTATAGGGCAAGTATATCCCAAACTCTATATTTTAACTGGAAAAGTTGGGGGTCTTATACGCCGGAAAATATGGTACTTTCAAATAAAAATAAATTTAAAAAAGAAACAACTTACTTATACATCAGGACAACTCTGTGAGTTAAATGCTACCTTACACCCATTTTATAAATACATTTGAGATACACGCGTGATTAAAAGGGCTTTCTCAAGGTTGGGCATGGTTAGGTTATTCAAAGGTAGAATTCAAAGCCAGGCTAAGTGATTCCGGACGCTGTGCCTTTAACCTCGTGCTCGACCACCTCTCAAAGGATGACATTTTCTTGCCTGCGTCTTTTATTTTCCTGGTGCCTGATGTTGCATGTGCTCTGAACCTAGATTGAAAAAGATGTCTCTGTATCTCTCTTGCTCAATCCCAGGTTAACCCGAACGTTAATGCAAGCCAAAACATGTCTGACTTCTGTCATTGCAACTAAAACATCATAGACCGTCTTCTTAGCATGTGTCTTCCTTATCTTGAAGGCCTAGTCTCAAATCCTAGCTCAGCATCAATGATGGCTTAGTGACATGACACACACTATTGTCATTACATATTGGTTATTGATTTCACAAGTTGGCCCCGTGTTGTGAGCTTCAATCACAGAACCAAGGGGCAGTTCAGATGAAGAGAGATAGATACAACTGTGAAGGTAACTGAAGTCTCGAGGTTTGATCTCTCTGGAATGGCTAATAACATTTCATCTCAAAGTGTTTTTATTTTTTTAGTGTTTTGTTTTGTTTGTTTGTTGTTTTCTGGAGAACAGATATTGGATGTAGGCATTCTCTGAGTTAGTAAAAAGAAGTTGCTTCTCAAAAAGAATAATAAAAAATCAAAAGCCTGTTTATTTGAATATTAAACCCCTTACCTATGCGATCAAAAATGAAAATAGACTTAACATATGTAATTCTAACAGCCTCGTGTACAATGACATCATTACCTCATTACACCAAACAGCATGACAAGTTTATGGTAATTGTTTAAAACACTAATGCGACAGTATTCAGTGTGTGGCGTGGCTTTGTCCAATAATGCAGAGAAAGCTCATAAATCGGGGTGAATGTTCTCACTAATTTGAGTATTTATAGAAAGAGTGGTCTGAGCAGAGAGAAACACGGGTCTGTGGTCTTTATCAAACACAAAAGGTAGATGGCATCATGTTTGTATAAACTTTAAATGGTACAGGATCTATGCATGAAGCTAAATTTCAAGATTAAAACATCCCCATCTTCACACAACGGGGAGGTGTAAACAGCTTAGAGGCCTCTGTTAACTATTAGATTTCCTATGGAATCACTCCATACCAACCATAGAAGCTTTTCCTTTATTAATGACAATTGCAAATGGAAGCAATCATCAGTAGGTTGGAAGACATCATTCATGTCCAATAACTCCTTTCTTCAAATGACTCTCAATATTTGTATTCGTGGCACAGAAATGCAGCTCTGTCTGTCAGCGCGAAGTCAGTTGGCTTCCGTAGAGACACGCGCTTACCCCTTTGCGCAGCGGAATCATTAGCGTTTGTGAACGCAAGAAGGATGGAGCCAGAGAGGAGTGAATCATTCTAAAGCCTTCAGGTGAATAATGCACTTGTTTGGTTTAGGTAAACCACACTGAGGACTATCAATTATTTAAGGTTTACAACTGAGGATGTTATAGCCTTGCGTGGCACGTGTTTGGCACTGGTGCCTTCGTGGTTTCAGAAGTTTAATGCCATCTTTAAAGGGAAACAGATTTCCCTGGGGCCTTATCTGGAAGGGAGGTAAGATGGCATGGCCTGGGCCTTGCCCAGTCTTGGCTGGGATACTGTCAGTGGGCATTGGTGACAGCTTTCTCCCTAATGGCCTGGCCGTCACAGGGACAGCGGGTGCTCTTCTAGATCTTCACGCCGTGGTGATGCGGTGAGGAGACCACAGGTTCAGGAAATACGGCCCATGTCTATGTGAGGGTGTTTCAGAGCTATTTTCTAAAGCAATGGGTCTCCTTCCTTCCTTCCTTCCTTCCTTCCTTCCTTCCTTCCTTCCTTCCTTCCTTCCATCATCCCTTCCTCCCTTCCTTCCTCACTCCTTCCCTCCCTCCCTCCTTCCCTTCTTCCCTTCCTCCCTTCCTTCCTTCCTCCCTCCCTTCCTTTCTTCCTTCCTACCTTCCTTCCTTCCTTCCTTCCTTCCTTCCTTCCTTCCTTCCTTCCTTCCCTTTTTCTTTCCTTCTGTCCTCCCTTCTTTCCTCCCTCCCTCCCTCCC
>PVJN01018350.1:0-38839 GCA_004026805.1 Lasiurus borealis
GGGGGGTTAATTGGGAGTGATCAGGCCAGCAAGGGGGGGCAGTTGGGGGCAAGAAGGCAGGCATGCAGAGTGGTTAGGGGAGACCAGGCAGGCAGGCAGGTGAGTGGTTAGGAGCCAGTGGTCTTGGATTGTGAGAGGGATCCCAGATTGGAGAGGGTACAGACTGGGCTGAGGGACCCCTCCCGCCATGCACAAATTTTGTGCATCTGGCCATAGTCCTACCTAAAAAAAGAGTAATATGCAAATTGACCATCACTCCAACACATAAGATGGCCACCCCCATGTGGTCAAAGATGGCTGACCTCATGTAGACACAAGATGGCCACCACAAGATGGCTGACAGGGGAGGGCAGTTGTGGGTGATCAGGCCCGCAAGGGAGGGCAGTTGCGGGGGGGGGGACCACCCTACAGGGGAGGGCAGTTAGGGACAATTGGGCCAACAGGGGAGTAGTTAGATATCAATCAGGCTGGCAGGGGAGTGGGTAGGGAGTGATCAGGCTGGCAGGCAGAAGTGGTTAGGGGCAGTTGTCAGGTAAGCAGGTGAGTAGCTCAGAGCCAGCAGTCCTGGATTGTGAGAGGGATGTCCGACTGCCCGTTTAGACCCGATTCCTCCGGGATCGGGCCTAAACGGGCAGTCAGACATCCTCAAGGGCCCCCAGATTGGAGAGGGTGCAGGCTGCCCGGTTGCTCTAGTTTGTATATAAAATCAACACATCATACACCTTAACAGTACACAGTCTTATATGTCAATTATGTCTCAATAATTGTCTCAATGTCTCCATAAAGCTGGAAAAAACCCTTTTGAATTGTTTTGAGGATGGCTCCTGGATTCCAGGTTCCCAGCCACAGCCTCTCCCTGTCTGCCCACCTGCAGCTTCTGAGGCACCTGGGTTTGGCATGTGGCTTAAACTGCTGGGCACTGACTCACAGGGGCTGCAGGTCCAGGGCTGTGGCTGCTGTGCAGCAAGCAGAGCTGTCTTGTCATTGGTCTCATCACCCACTTAGTTTATAGCGTTTCTTTGGTGATCTGTGACAGGGAGGAACGAGAGCTTCAGATATGATTCTGAGGCCCAGATTGGTGCTGGTTCAGAAAATTCCGTCTAATTGTTACATTGTGACTTACAGGCAGTTCATATCCTGATGCAGCACCAGCCTCACCTGGGAGCTGGAGGACTTTGGGAGGGAATGTGTGTGACAGCTTCCTTACTCATGCCAGACCATGTGTGCAAAGTCACATGAGCAGCGAGTCGGCTGGCAGAGTGGGGGTTTGAGCACTGTTTTGGCTTGGTCTTCTGGATTTTTTTCTTGGGATATTGTGCAATAGTAAACAAAACCAAAAGCACAGGGAGAATTTTTAATGATTTTCTAATCTATTAATTTAAAACACACCCTGGAAGCACAGTCTGGGCCCATCAGGGTTGTGTACTTGAACTTTCTTCTCTTGAAGCTGATTGTGGTGTAGAGGGAGGGTCGGGGGCAGGACTCCTGTTGCCCTGTGTGTCTGGCATCCTCGCTCCAGTGTATGCAGCCATCTCTCTCCTGTCCCTTATCTCCAGCCTTAGAGTATCCCAGAGGTATGGTTTGACATTACCCACCACCCCTGGATGTGTAAGAAAACGGAAAGGTCTTCATTGGAATGGAAGCCACTGAACTTCCTTTGACATAGAACACTGTGTAAGGTTAAAGTGGGTGGATCACTATTAGGCCTCCCCAGCCGAAGGCCAGTCACTGAACAAATTACTCTTAGGACTCGAGTTTTGTCTTGGAATTCCAAGTCAGTATTGGCTATTTCAACAGATGGACCTCAAATCCGGAGCTGCTGTTGGAGCAGTGAGAGTGGCATTGCACTTTTTGGCTGGTGGGAAGGCATTCTTTTTTCTCTTGCAGGGTGAGGAGTGAGGAAGAGGGGTGGGTGATGGTAGGAGAAGCATGTCTTGGTAGGCTCATCCGAGAGCCAGAAGTGCAGCTGCTTTCCCTGTCCAGACGGACAGGTGTCTCAGGAAGGCATTGTGGACAGAAACCCTAAAACAGTGTCTTCTTAAAGAGCATGAACTGAAATGGGTTTTGGCACTTATGAAGTTCTTTGATTTTGTATATTCATTGGACTTTTTTTGATAAAAGAAAAAACACATACTAAATTATGCTAAGGAGGTAGATCATTTTAAAAAACAACCAGAATATGTTTTTTTTTTTTTTGTTCTGAGACCTGCACTTTCTGAGCAGGATCCCAAGGCCTGTTTCAGGCTAATGACTTCCTTTCTGGAGCGCGTCAGCCTGTTACTGTGTGTGAGGTCACAGGTGCTCTTTGCTGAGCAGCTTGTGCGGAGCTTCAGTGAAGCGTCTAACAATGCTGTGAAGCTAGTTTCATCATTATTCACATTTTATGCAAAGAAAATTGAGGCCAATGGAGCATGGATAATGTGCCCAGTGGACCTGGCTCGCCTTGTGGGACGTGGACCTGGGACCAGCATGGGACTGATGCCAGCCCCATGTCTGATTTACTTGCCCATCTTTTTCCCATTTGCTACTGTGCACGACGTGAGGGGTATCCTGGGGTATGTGAGCATGTGTGTGTGTAGGTGCATGTGTTCAGTCTGGCATGCACACGGGCATGGGTGCGGGGATGTGCACTGAGGTGTGTGCATATGTGCCATTTCATAAACTGTTAATAGAGGATATTTTGTCAGGATGGTTGCTCTCTGGCATTGGATCCATCCATGGCCCTCAGGCCTGCGTGTGCTCATCTGCCCGAACCTGATTCCTCATCTCCTTAGTCTCGGCTCCTCAGGATTGAACACCAGTAGCAGTTACCGGCAATTACAGGAATGTTCACGTGTGTCCCAAGTGGGAAAAAAACAAAAAGAAAAAACAAAAACTGGAACAGTTTGCCAACATGACTAAAGAATTAGCCGTTAGATAACCAGTCAACAAATGATTAGATAAGCCCAAGAATACAAATCAACACAAAGCACATTCATTTCCAAGTTCAAACCAACTAGAATTGTTTTGTGACTCACAGTAGTTTATTGCTAAACTTGGACATAACTGACACTTTCTACTCTTTTTGCTTAAAAATCAGGGTGGAGGTCACTACCAGTCAAAAATAGTGAAATCTCTAAATTTGGTTCTGTGATGTGAGACTCATCATAAGAGTAAAATCTAATAGGTAATTTGTTTTCCTCCATATGTTCGTATTTTTTTTTCCTTTTCATATTCTGCTCATCACTTCCAATTATTTATTCAAACTGAAGAGATTTCATACTTGTTTTAGAGAAACTGGTTAGTGGTTCTTCTTTTAATGGTTTAGTTCATCTTTAAATCTGGGGCCCAAATTTACCTATATGGTCTTTTCTTAAAATGAAAGGATACTGTAGACCTAGTGCTCCTTTCTCTATATATTGTGGTCCACCCAATAGGACCCTTGTACACAGGCTTTTGGGAATTGAGACATTCTGTATGGTTTTTTAAAAAAGCTTAATATAGGTTTGGTATAGGAGATAATGGACCACTACTTTGCCTTTTTAATGTTTTCTTGTGAAGTATGTATTTAATGATGAAATGCACTTACAAACTAATTTTGTAAAATGCATGCTTGTAGTAAAAATATCATTATAGTTTAAAAGTAAGAAGTACTCCCAAAAAGTAGATAGTAGAAAAAAGCTAAACCAACTTAATAAGTCACAAATAAAATGTTTGGTGTTATAAAAATATACTGTGGAGAATACATTCGGCACAAAGTCCAGGTCGATTTAGAATGCCTATGTAAATAACTCTTAGCCATGCGTGGCCCTGGTAACAAAGAATGCTGATATAATGGACTGCATCAGACTAAAATATTTTTGCGCAACAAAGGAAACCATCAACAAAACAGAAAGACAGAACATAATGGGAGAACATAATCTCCAATGAAATATCTGAAAGGGGTTACTATCCAAATTTGTAGAGAACTTATACACATCAACACCAAAAAAACCCCCCAAAAACAAAAAACACCAGTCCAGTTAAAAAAATGGCCAGAAGACCTGAATAGACACTTCTCCAAAGAGGACATATACTAGTAGATGACCAATAGATAAATGAAAAATATGCTGAACATCAGTAATCAGCAGAGAAATGCAAATAAAAACCACAATGAGATATCACCTAACACCTGTTAAAATGGCTATCATCAATAAATCAACAAACAACAAGTGTTGGTGAAGATGTGCGATATAGATGATTGGATAAGAAGAGGTGTACGGAATCCATACTAATAAAAGGGTAATATGCATATTGGTCCTCATGCCCTCACAGTAACAGCAGGCTGCATGGGGCGACAAGGCTGGCAGTGGGATTAGCGAGGGAAAACCAAACAACTGACCAGCAGGCTGCTGGGCTGACTAGGCTGGCAAGGGGGTTAGTGAGGGACGACCAAATGGCTGAGCAGGCCAGCAGAGGGGGTCAGTGAGGGGTTACCAGGCCAGCAGGGGGGCAGTTAGGGGCAACCAGGTGGGCAGGGAGGACACTAAGGGGCAACCAAGCTGGCGGGGGGGGCAGTTGGGGGTGACCAGGCTGGCAAGGGGAGGCAGTTGAGCAGTTAGGAGCCAGCGGTCCCAGATTGTGAGAGGGATTGGGCCTAAACTGGCAGTCAGACATCTCCCAAGGGGTTCTGAATTGTGAGAGGGTGCAGTCCGAGCTGAGGGATCACCCCGTCTTCCATGCACAGATTTTGTGCACTGGGCCTCTAATATAAAATCATATTAAATATAAACTGTAATTGAAAAAATAAATTATAAAAAAGTAAGAAAAAAGGCTGCTACATAATTTTGCTTCTAAATGTTTTTACTGATCTGCATTCAGGTTTTGCATGCCAGTATATTTAATGGGGCACAACTGGGGTGATTTATTTACATCAGTAATACCCAGGCTGTCAGGAAGGAACCACACTGCAAATGCAAGGGCAGATTATCACTTTTTGCCACGTTCTTGGTCCTGCTCATCCCCGCTCTGGTGAAAGCACAGAGGTCTGTCAGGGAGGGGTTGACTGCTGATCCTGAAGGTGCCCTTTCATCCAGTGTCAGCTGCTGAAGAGCCCACCGCCCACTGGAGCCCTTTGGTGCACCGGCGGCGAGCCCTCTCCTTGCAGGGGCTGTGGCCCAGGGTTTACACCAGATCTCAGGGTAGGTGGCCTGTGAGTATCCGAGGCTTCCTGCTGGGCACATGGCATGACCTTAGTTTGCTGTCCCTGAAAGTCATGGAGGATCCCCAGCGTCCTTGTCTCATGGGGCTGGGGCACAGGCACTGGCTGCCCCAGGGAAGACCTTGTGGTGTTCTCCAGGAACCTGGTGGGCGTCGGACCCATGGACTGCCGATGCTGTCACCTGCTGGCTGTCCTTCCCCCATCAGCTCTGACATGGCCCTCGCTGCTGGACCACACACGCAGTGTCCTTCCTATGGTGAGAGTCTCCCGGGGCGTGTCAACATGAGGGTTACTCAGAAGGGCTCTGCTGTGCAGTGTCGGGTTGTGTTGCCTGGAGAGATGGAGGCCATCCTGAATGCAGCCGTCAGATAGAGGTGTGTCTACCAAGTGCCCTTTGGAGGTGCTACGTGAGGGCCCGGGCTCCTGGGCAGAGTGCGGCTTCTGTGGGTGTGCCCACCGCAGTCCGTGTGCCCAGGAAAGACCTCAGGAGTGTGTCTCTGGATGGGGACAGATGGAGTGTGTTTTGTTCTCAGGGAAACTGTTGGGCCATGTGCTTTAGGGGCTAGTAGTTATCCAAACAGTTCTGTTCCTGAATCATGAGTTATTCCATGAGTTGTTCCAGTGGCAAAACTAGCATCCTGTAACAAAGTGCCAGTCTTTTAACTTAGCTGGGAAACCCCCAAATAAATAGAACCTATAATGATGGCTTAAAAATTATTATTCAGTAGTCATGGCTATAAATACATATAATTTATGGCTGTGGATATAGAATCAGCTGCATTGTAGCTTAAACCCATGTGGCCTGTGACACAGAGCGCTGGCCGACGGTATTTTTAATGTTGGGTGGGAGTCACCCATCCCAGGGTCTGTTTGAAATGGGAGCAGCAGCTGTGCACAGGGCATTTGAGAAATGTGGGCAGTCAGCTACCCAGCCGGCCGACGTGCCTAGGCGAGGGGCCTGGGATGAAGCCACGCCAGTGGCAAGGAGTTGGCTCAGCACATGTACCATCTGACTTCACGAACCCACACGTCAGCCAGACTCAGCTCAGAGGTCCTCCTTTCCTTGTCTCGGGCCAGAGAAAACTCATTTCTTAAAGGGTCCTGGCAATTTATAGACATGACATGTTCGAGGACATTTAAGAAAATGTTACCAACTTTAGAAAAAGACATAAAAACTTGACTATTTGGCAAATTTGTAATTTATACATTGAGATGTAATAGTTTAGGGCATTTGTTTTACCGATTATTATTATTTTTTGAGCATTTTATGAACAAAGTAAACATTGACAGCATTTTAAAGTCAAGTATTTTGTGTTTTTGAAAACACTTAGACTCACTGTTGAGACGTGGTGTGGGCCTGGACGAGAGCCGGGGAGGGAGGTGCAGTCCCTGGTTCCGAAGCTGGCAAGTGAGGACCCGCTGCTCTTACACGATAAGGAGTGCTGTGCTTGAAAGCAAAGGGAATGTCTGCAAAAGTGGGGTTACTACCACTGCACACCCACTAGAAAGGCTAAAATCCAGAACACTAATACCACCAATGCTGAGGAGGATGTGTAGCATAAGGAACACTCATTCAAAATGGGACAGCCACTTTGGAAGATGGTTTGGGGTTTCTTACAAAACTAAACTGCTCTAAAAAATAAGGTCTTTAAAAAAGTGGGATTAGTGCCATGGGATGAGCAGGCAAGCCTCCTTTGGGAAGGCAGGGCTTCTGGGAAAGGCTGTTTCCTTTAGGTCCTAACTGTAGCAACGAAAATAATTTTATGGTTGGGGGTCACCACAACACGAGGAACTGCATTAAAGGGACGTGGCATTAGGAAGGTTGAGAACCACTGCTTTAGGAGACCAGAGTTGCAGAGTGTCCCACAGAGAAAGGGAGCATGCTTTATGCACCTGAGCAGAGGGTGAAAGAGTGTGGTCCATGGAGCTGATCACTGAGCGGCCGTGGGTCAGTGTGTGGGCTGTTGGCAGTAGGTTGGGGGGGGGTTTGTGTCATGTGGTGGTGGTGGGTCTGTGTAAAAGGCATGGATCATGGAGAACATTGTCCTATAGATCTTATGGTTCAGATTGTATTTTGATGGTGTTTAGGAGTCAACAGGAGGATTTCCATCAGAGAAGGGGCAGATTTGCACTGGAGTTCAAGTGTGTGCTAGGGCTGCACCTGATCTCATTCTGTCTTCCCCAAATCCTCTGAGGTAGGCTCAATGGTTGTCCCCATTTTACATTTGAGAAACCCACCTGAGGAGAGTTTACAGCAGATCTTGAAGGCCACGCATCTGGTTAGTGGTATCTGAGATGAGGTGATGATCCCAGAACTGGTATCTCAGATGAAGTGATGACCCCAGAGCCTGATCCACTGTTGGTAGTTACTCAGTCTGGGCGTGGACAAATAGTGAGGAGGGTCCCTATGCATGTCAGAGAACAGGCAAGTAACCGAAAGAGTCAGGAGTAGTGGGGATGCATGAAATAAGACACTGATGAGTGAGGCATTAGGAAGGCAAAATAGACCACCCTTGATGGCGGCATAGAGTGAGAAATGAGGACAGTCAGAGAGTCTAGGATGAAATACAGATACTTGGTTTGGTCAAGAGGGAACAAGAGCAAGGAGGGAAGGAAGATGGATGTGCTCTTTTGTGGACGAGCTGAGTTTGAGGAACCAGAGCTCTCCCAGCAAAGATGGCTCGTTGGTGGTTAGTATACGACAGAAGTCTTTTAGGGTAGAAATGAAGTTACAGGTAATTCATTGTCCCTCCATGGTCCCCACCCATCCCAGCCCCCCCAGCAGGTGCCCCCCAGTTGTTTGCTATTTGGTGCTTCTTGCTAGTGGTCCTGGGGGAAGGAGAGGATGTCCCACCTGTCCTGGCTTACCCTCTGCCCTAGGGTGTAGGGTGAAGTGTGGCTTTTTGGTGATTTGGCCAATTCCTCATGACAGCCAGCCTCCACCTGGTATCATTGGCAGGAGACATTTCCTGCCCCTCCCCCCGGGCAGAGGTGTTTTTCTTCCTCTTCCTTCAGGAGGCAGTGCGTCTTGCCAGTTCCCTAGGGCCCGCAGGGCAGCTGCCCTCCTGAGATGGTTCTGTGAGGCCAGAAGAGAGGTGCCAAGGGCCTGAGGACTTTGGTGCCCTCAGGCCGCCCACCTCTGGCCTTCAGCATTTTGTGTAGGTGAGATCCCACTTTCATATCCATAGAATCATAGTGAAATGCAGATGCCTAGGCAGCCCCACAACATCTCTATGCCTGGGCCTACGTGTTCCAAAGAATGCAGGGAAGTGATTATGACTGATTATGAGCCACGTCACAGGTAGGGATCCCCATTTGTAGAATGTCGATTCTTGGCAGACACAGCGCTATACCCTTAATGGCAGGATCTGTCAGTCTGACCGTGACAGTGAGGAGCTCCGCATCAGTGGGGAGAGCAGGCTTGATTGCATGCCCATTGCTGGCCCATTGTGGGGTCTGCTGTGCTGCTTTGTTCTGCCCGGGGGACCTCCCTGTGCTTGCCAACAGCAAGAGGATAGAGAGACAGGCATACTCAGAGAAATACAGATTTATGAGATTTTCCCTGCTAAGATCATAGATTTAAAAATTAATACTGGAAAAGAAGGAAATCTTTTGAAAGGGAAGGAAATTAATTTGCATTTGACTGAAGATACTCATTGCTTGGATAGTTGGTTTGTTTAGGAAATGGGTCCCATGAACAATATATACAGTTGAGCTGAAGTTTTCATCCGTGTTCATCTGTAATGTAAACAGCAGCCCAAATTATCTGTGAAGTTTGCATCAGATTGTGGTCCAGATTGGTACTTGTTTTGGAGCCTAAAGTAGAGAGAAGTGAATCCCCCACCCCAAAGGGTAAGCTGGTTGGTTGTGGGGAGAAGGGGGTCACAAGCTCAGGTATTGTACGGGAATAGGAGAAGCCCCTGTGCTATTTCTCAGTGGTGTTCTGGAGAACATGGACAGAAAGGCGTGATGAAAGTGGAAGAATCCCACCCTGAGCTTCTTTCCCCGCACCCTGCGCTCTCCTGTGGCCACAGAACATGACTAAGCTGACTCAGTGCAGCCTACCTGCAGGCAAAAAGCAGTGGACTTAGAAATAAAGCAATGAGTGGCCTGGCCCCCAGGTAGCATTCCTCCCAAGACCTCTTGGATAACAGGATGTGAGTCATGGTTGTTGCATGGAGGGTGCTGGAACCTGATATGTAAGATGTGAATTTTTGACACCAATGCCTGGAACTCTCCAGTGTGGAGGAAACATGCTGTGCCTGCATGTTTCCTCCATTGATAAAATCCGTTGGTGACATTATTGTAGCTGCATCAAAAGTTCTACTGAAGAAAGGACTAAGGAAATCCTGTTCTTGGCTCTACCTGGCCTAGCATCCCAAGTACACTGACATTTTATAAACATTTATGAATTTGATGGGGATGTCCTGCAGAACTTACTGTCGTATTACAGTATTCCCGCTCCTCTGTAATTGTGGTGAGATGCCGCTGGGGTAAGTTCGATAAATTAAATGTTTCTGAGGAGACAACACTCTCAGCACAGTCACCTGTTTCTCTGTTGTATACAGCGTGGCCTCTACGACAGTATCTGCAACGTTTCAGGTTTTGCAGAAGTAGCCACGGCGGTGCATGGTGATTAAATTGAAGGCATAAACCATTTGATAATGTCCTTTTAACACCATGTAAATGATTTCTCCTGGAAGAAGGCAAATGGTGCCCATAGATTACTCTTTGTCACTTGAATATTGGCAGGGGCAGGGGCATGAAGGAGCCCACCTAGGAGCTGCTCAAGTCCTGCACTATGTCACTGTGAAACTCCCTATTTATAGTTCACCAAGAAGCAGGAGATGTCATAAAAACCATCTCCTAAATTGTTTCTCTTTGTGAGAGACTGGAACAGCGTTGCCTGCCTGTTTTGCAGAGGGTGACAGCTGATTGTCTGTGGGCCAGGCATGTCTTGGTTCTGTTATCCCTATCCTGCGACCTGCTCAGGTGGGTGTACTCGCCACTCTCTGCCGGGGTACTGAGCCACCGGAGGTCACACACATTAGGGCTGGAAACAAAGCTAGGTCTGACTGGGCTCTTCTCATGGCCCCTGTCGTGTGGCACTGAGGTAACTTTCTCTGTGATCATGTGCTGACTTACTTTGAGGAACAGAAGAGCTCCTGAGCTTCATGTCTTTCCATGTTTAATCTCTTGAGCTGTGATGTCCACTGTGTAGCCTGTAGACATGGCTATTTTAAATTCAATTGAAATTAAAATTTAATTACATTAATTAAATAACAGTCTCCCTTGAACAACATGGATATGAACTGCATGGGTCCACTTATATGTGGATTTTTTTCAAGTAATACTCTAAATGTACTTTTCCTTATGATTTTCTTAATTACATTTTATTTTCTCTATCTTACTCTGTTGTAAGAATAGACAAAATATGTGGTTAGCAGTAGGCTATTAGGTTTTACAGAAGTAGTTACATTTTTTTGGGAGTCAAAGTTATAGGCAGATTTCCAACTGCCCAGGGGGTTGGGACCCCTAATTGCCGCATTATTCAAGGGTCAGCTATAATTTGAAAAATGAGTTTATTAATGAAAAGTTTAGTCCTTTAATCATACTAGCCATCGTTCAGGTCATTGGCAGTCCCAGGGGACCATTAGCTTCTCTTTGGAGAGGGCAGATGTGGGACGTGCCCATCTCGGGAAGTTCTCTTAAATGGAGCAGAGCAGCCAAGTGGGGCACCCTTCACTCACTGTTGGCTGTGAAGGGCCCATACATGGTGATGTCTGTAGCTCTGCTGCCTGGGTCTGCACCTGACCCCAGAAGGCACATGCAGGTTGAGATGGCTTCCTACTGCCTCCAAGTGCTTTCTTGGTGTTGGGCCAGCATGTTGATATGAGGGCGACGTGCGGGCCAGGTGGGGGACCCAGGCAGCTCCTGTGCTTCCCTGGCCAGGCCAGTCTCTGCTGAAAGGGCAGGTCCTGTTGTACTGAGCTCGAATTGTGAACATAGGTGGGATTCAACTTTTTTTTGTTTTGTTAATCTTCTCTCAAGGATATTTTTCCATTGATTTTCAGAGAGAGTGGAAGAAACAGGGAAAGAGAGAATATCAATGTGAGAGAAACATATTGATTGGTTGCCTCCTGCATGTGCTCTGACCAGGGAGGAGCTGGCAACCAAGATAGGTACCCTTGATGGGGATTGAACCCGGGACTCTTCAGTCTGCAGGCCAAAGCTCTATCAACTTTATATATATACTAGAGGCTCGGTGCACAAAATTTGTGCATGGGGGTGGGGTGGGGTGGGGGTGGAGGGGAGTGTGTCCCTTAGCCCAGCCTGCACCCTCTCCAATCTGGGACCCCTCAAAGGATATTCAACTGTGCATTTAGGCCCAACTTCCTTCCCCTGCAGGCCTGGTCCTCTCCAACTGTTCTCCCTTGCAGGCTTGAGTCTCTCCCAACTGCCCTTCCCAGTAGGCCTGGTCACCCCCAACTTCCCTTCTCTGCCAGCCTGGTCACCCCTAACTGTCCTCCCCTGCAGGCTTGATCGCCCCCAACTGCCCTCCCTTGCAGGCCTGGTGTCTCACACACCAGTGGGACTCAGCTTTGATTCCTGGCCAAGTGCAGAACCTAAATAGTCATCTATATTGTTTATATGACAAAAAGAATGTGTTGCCACTATTTTTGTTGTTGTTGTTTGTTTTTTTAATCAGAATCTTTGTTACAAGTATTCCTTCCAATGACAAGGGAAACAATTACCACACACAAAATCATCTTCCGAGGAGTTCATCGTTCATGTCTGATGGAACTGGTAGTAAGAGATCTTGAAGAAGGGCCAATATGGACATAAGGCATACGTTTTCTGTAAACATATGCGCAAATCTAAACAAATATTACCTGTTATTCAACTTATAAAATGAAACCTCTCCCAACTTATAGTCCAGAAAAAAGCCAGTCTCACAACTTATACTATAGGTCACATGCCACATGTTCTGGTACACTGGTGGCATCACCAGCATCCACGTGAGGTAATGTGTCATAAGGGTATTTCTGGGGAACAATTTCTTACACGCACCTGAGGACCCTCACCTGTACCTCTCAAATTGTCAGTGTCAGGTCTCTGGGAACTCAGGACAGGTGGACCAGAAGTGAATGCCTGTGATTATGAAGACAGTTTTAGTGTCATTGTCCTAAATAGCACAGGTTTTCCGTTTTGAGGTAATAGGATTTCAGGGGGCAGTTTTAGGATCTCATGGTCAACCTACCTGAAGTGTGCTGATCGTTTTTGAGGGCCAAAGCCCTGTGGGAGGAGCCTACAGCTCTTCATTTAATCTGCATGAAAAGACCCCTACCTTTTCAGGTGTTAGTGCCTGCTCGGGATACTTTCGGTACCTGTTGGTACATCCAGGTCTGTCTGCAAATCCATCTCTGCTGTCTTACACAGCAGAGTTTTGTCTTTCTCTTCATCCTTCTCTTTCAGAAGAAGCCTGGAGTGATGTGCAGTCTGCTTTATTCTCAAGGAGCATCCATGGTCTCCACATTTATAGTGTAATCATTCTTCCGATTCTCCATCTTTCTCTTCACTTGCAAAGTTTTCAAAACTTGATTCTCATACCCTGTTTCAGCATCTTCAACCTGCACCCTCAGTGGCTCAACATAGCTGTGGTACTTCCTCCTGCAGCAGCTCAGTGGCATCAGGGTGATCCTGGTTGTCCAAAGAGATACCCTGCATTGAGGACATGAGAGCTCCAGGTTTCTCTCTCAGAACAGGGTCAGAACACACAGGGTTTCTTTTCTTGACATTTCTAATGGTTTCTCGTGATGGAACAGTATCAGCCATGGGACCTGCTGAAGTTCCTGTGGGCTGTGGTGGTGGCGGCGGACAGCACGGGGGCAGATGCCCCACAGCTCTTCCCAGCACTGTGGGATGCAGGAGTGACAGAAGGGTCCGCAACCAGGGCTCACGGGATCTCTCGGGCAGTCCAGGGGCAGCTGGCCTCTGCATGGAGCTCAGCCCTGGAGGCTGCAGGGCCTGTTGTCTGAGGAGACTTTTCAATCAGTGTGACCCTGGGACAATGAGCAGCCGGTGTCTCTTCAGCCCTCGCTCTCCTCTGTGGAAGGCAGCCCCCAGCTGATATCCATTCTTTCCGTCACCCACTCCTTCTGTCTGTCCAACTGAAGTTCAGCGTGGAGTCCTCATGGCTATAAAGTACAATACGCAAGTTGTAGATAGTTTCAGTGGCCTGCGAGGTGCACATCTGTGGAAACTCTGCTTGGGTGGCCTTGGCTCTGTGCACACACACACACATGCGGACCTGTGGGCACTGCCAGCCTCCCTCTGGGCCTGTTGACTCCTCGCTGTTTGCAGAGCAGATGGTCTTTCTCTGTCCAGCTTACAGGTCTCTGTTCACAGTGATGGGGCAGCACTGAATTCCTATGTTGTGCTTTGTGAGATGGTAGATCCTGAGACCATTGCTGAGCTAGCTTTCCTGGTCCTCAGTAATGTTGGAGTGCCAGGGGTTGGCGACTGGGAATGCAGTCATTGGTTTTGGTTATAACCCAGGCTTTCAGGCCATTTATATGGGGGTCCGGGGAGGAGGGTCTCTGCATAGCTTAGACCAGAGGAAGGCAGGGTTGGGGGATAGTGTGGGTAATGTGTGTGGTTTGGGATGGGTTGAAGGTCAGGTGCAAAGGCCTCACTGGGCCAGTGCCCGGGCCTCTCCCCTGGGAAAGCACTGGGGCCCAAAGGGGTGGTTGCCAGGAGGAGCCTGTTGGTCCCATTTCCAGGGAACAGTTCCTGGTGTGAAGTCCATGCTTACTAGGAATGTGTGCCATAGTAATTCAGGAGCAAATGGTGCAATTGCCCTAATTACCTGCTGTGAAGTTCCCATTTCAATTATGTGCTAGAAACAGTAATGATTATTAAATGCGGGAAGGACAAAGCTAGCCCGGGTGGGAACTGACGCAGTTGTTTGCTTGGTCCATCCTTGCCAAGAATCCGAAGCCAGTGGAACCAGTTTTAGTGCTTGCCTTGCCTCCCAGCTGGCTGGCGTCCGCAGCTGTGCCAGCCCCTCCCGGGTCTGGCGGGCGCATTCCAGCCGTTCACACTCAACTCGGATGCCAGGGCAGGCTGGCTATTTATAGGAGCAACACCATTTTATTTCATCCGTTTGTTCTGGTGTTTTGGTGTGGACACTGAGGCTGGGGGAAGTTACACCTTTCAGTTGTTTTTAACCTCATCTTAGTGATGAATAACTTCCCTAGGAGAGGCATGCACAGATGTAGATGGAAGTCAGAGGGACGAGGCCACAGCTCCCGCTGGGCTGACTGGGGCCTTGCCAGGAGAAGAGGTGAATAAGGAGCTTACATATTCCCGCTGTTGATGCAAGATATGCCCGACCTATAGAGACTTTTTATGAGTTTATTTGGGCTAAATGGCAATTTCCAGGAAGCAGAATTTAACTGACCTGAGAAAATGCTCTGGAGTATGATAGTTTTGCAGCTTATTTTATACATTACATTTACAAAGGAGGAAATATAAGGAGGGTTATATGAATCCATTGGTGGTAGATTAGAGAGGTGGGAGAAAGCAAAGCCTCTGATAGGGGGTAAAAAGTAATACAGAGAGAAATAAATACTGAGTGGCCAGATTATTATGATCTCTGAACGCATAATAATCTGGCCACTCAGTGTATACCCTATATAATAAAAGGCTAGTATGCAAATTGTCCCCTCAACCAGGAGTTGGATCAGCAGGCAGGCCAGCCAGCAGCCGCCCATGTACCCTTCTTCCTGGCCAGGCTGGCCAGACCCCACCCATGCACGAATTCATACACTAGGCCTCTAATTATCTATCTATCTATCTATCTGCACTGAGTGGCCAGATTATTATGTGTTCAGAGATCATAATAATCTGGCCATTCAGTGTATTTTACATTGGTAGGTACAAGATAATTAATGAACACTTTTAAGCACTCAGAGATGGTATTCAGGGAACAAGAGAACATATTCTGGTGTGTGGTTGTGCCTTTGAGGGGTCTGGAAAAGAAGATTACTCTGACATTTAAAAAATTAAAATTAAAAAACTTTAAAAACAAACATTTTATTGATTTTTAGAGAGAGAGGAAGGATTAGGGATAGAGAAACAGCAATGGGAGAGCGAAACGTCAATGCGCTGCCTCCTGCACGCTTCCTACCGGGATCAAGCCCATAACCCAGGCGTGTGCCCTGCCTGGGAATCACACTGGGAACCTGTTAGTGCAGGGGATGATGCCCAACCAACTGAGCCACACCGGCCAGGGCTCTGACATTAAAAGGTATGTTATCTTAGGTGCAAAAAAGGCAGCAGATAGGCTCCTTAAGGTAAAGGTTGACCTTTGCCAGGGAAGCTCCAGGCCTAGGATGTGCCTGCCTGCCACGGCCCAGTGTTATGAGGGATTTATGTTCACACCATCCTGGGTGTTTACCTTTAATTTCTGTCTGTGTAAAGCCCACCACGCAGGCCTCCCCTGAGCTTGCCAACTGGACTATGTGGCCCCTTTGTCGTCCACACCACTGATGCTTTTGCCAGACATGGTTTCTTTCACTTGAGGCAAAAATGTGCGGGTGCCAGCATTGGAGGCATGGGCGATCTGGGGGACCACTAGCATCCTTTCCAGGAGTCATTTCATAAGCATTCTTGTTAGGTGAGCTGAAATTTCTGGATGTTTTCTTCAGCAGGTCCCACTGATATCTGCCCTGCTCAAGAATGGGGCATTACAGAATTGGGGGTGCATTCCTGGCTAAGTAGGAGCAGAAATGGGAATGTGTGTTTTCTCTTGGTTAGCTTCTGGGACTCCATGGACCCCATCTTGTCAGCCCTAAACTGTACTGAGGTTGAGAAGCCCCCGTGGCCCCACCTGCAAAGGTTCTAGGTCCCTAAGTGTGGGAGGAGCCTGAGCGGCTGCTAATTTAACCAGCCGATGCCCACCCTCCTTCTTCAGCCCTGCCCAGACCCATCTCTCATCACTTGCCAGCAGCAGATGTGTTTAGTTTTTTGCACCCCTATTCTTTTTTTCTTTTAAAAAATATATTTTATTGATTTTTTTTTTTTACAGAGAAGAAGGGAGAGGGATAGAGAGTTAGAAACATCGTTGAGAAACATCGATCAGCTGCCCCCTGCACACCTCCTACTGGAGATGTGCCTACAACTAAGGTATATTCCCTTGACCAGAATCGAACCTGGACCTCTCACTCCACAGGCCGATGCTCTAACCACTGAGCCAAGCTGGTTCGGGCCACACCTGTTCTTTAAAAGTTTCTGTGGAATGGATTTAGGAGTCTTGCGAACTTTTGAAGCTCACTTGTCATATTTTTTAACACCCATTTCTTTGTAAAGTAAGAGCTCATATTCTTTCATAGATGAGACAGCGCACAACCCATTTTCACCTTCCTAAGCCCAACATGCCTGCCCTTTGTCCCATTACACAGGTGTGTTTCCCTCAAACAAGACCAGGGGAGAACATGTGGCTAAAACATCACTACTGCTGCCAACTAAATGTGCACATCTCCTGGGAAGGGTCAGGCAATTGTTTGAAATTCTGAATTTAAAGTGTTAAACCAGCAAGTAAGCAGGTACTTTCAGGAACTGAATTTCCTGTCTCCTGTGAGATCTGACTCTTCCTGACTTGGAAGTAGCATGCACTTGGCTTGTGGGACATCATTCTTTTCATTTCTGCTTTCGCCTGTGCCCAAAGTGAGGAGCCAGTTTAAAATGACCCCAGTACAAATTCCAGTCATGTGAAACTGAGGTGCTTGGGAACTCATAGAGAAGTCTGTAGTTCCACCTCAGGACATAATATTAATTCAACCCATACTTGTTGAGTGCCAGTGGCCACACCTTGTTCCAGGAGATGGGGATCAGTTGTGAATAAGAAACAGCCCTTTGATGGATGACTGGGTAAAAATGGGGTACAGCCCAGCTATTGTGGCTCAGTGGTTGAGCATTGACCTATGAAACAGGAGGTCACCGTTTGATTCCCGGTCAGAGCAAATGCCTGGGCTGTGGACTTGATCCCCAGTGTGGGGCATGCAGGAGGCAGCTGATCAATAATTCTCTCTCATCATTAATGTTTCTCTGAAATCAATAAAAATATATTTTAAAGAAAGATATGGTACCTGAATATAATGGAATACTACTCAGTTATAAGAAGGCTGAAATAACTGCCATTTGTGACAGTATAGGTGGATCTTGAGAATATCATGTTTAGTGAAAGAAGTCAGAAAAGGACAAGAAGCATATGATTTCATTCATCCTCTCTAATACAAGCACAGTGATTGAATAGCAGAATGACCAGAACTCGTCGACCAGTTGCTATGGTGCACACTGACCACCAGGGGGAAGAGGCTCACTGCAGGAGCTACTCCCTGGTAGTCAGTGCACTCCCACAGCAGTTCAATCTCTGCAGGTCATGTGCCCACCAGTGCATGAATCCCGTGCTCCGGGCCTTTAGTGTGGAATACAAAACTGAAAGCAACAAATACACAAAGAAAACAAATAAACAGGAAAGTCATAGACACAGACAACAGGATGGTGGTTACCAGAGGGAAAGGGAGTTGGGGAATGATACAGAGAGTAAAGGAGGTCAAATATATGGTGATGGAAGGAGACTAGAGAATGGGTGGTGAGCACACAATGCAATATACAGATGATGCAGTATAGAATGGTACACTTGAAACCTATTATTTACTCATATCACCCAATAAATTGGAAAAAAACACAACAACAACAACAACAACAACAACAACAACAAAAAGGAATAGTCTTGCCTGTATTGGGCTTACTTCTTTCCTCGTTGTTGTTGTTTTAACATAAATACAAGTCTAAAATGTTTTCTTGTTCAGAAAAAGTGAGGTGAAAGGAAATGTCCAGCTTTTCTGTTGCTAAATCCAAATAGGCTTCATGGAGGGAAACATTAGGAGCTGCTGGTGAGAGAGAGGGCTCTTGGCAGGGCAGGTGCAGAAGTGCAGGGTTTCTTTGGGAACAGTTGTCTGAAGTGAGCAAAACAGACCCAGTTTGTGTGAGGTGGGAAAAGTGGGTAGAACAGCCTTGGAAAGTCTGGCAAAAGGCTTCTCACAATAGGTGAACCCTAGTGAGTTGATGTTTGTTGGACGGAAGAAAAGCATTGCCAGTCCTGGGACCTTTGTCTCACTAATACCTGCATGTCAACTGGTTTTATCAGTTTTCTGTTTGGGAAGTGTCAGCCACTTTAGTATTAGCTCAAGCTAGAGCCCCACAGGGAATGCCGAGTTTCTCTCTACAGATTTGCACATGTAGGAATACCGAGGGAGCAGCTGCCGGATGGGCAGTTTGGTTTCTGTCTGTAATTCGTGCACCAGCAGGATTCGACCAGGTGGCAGTTTAGGTGAGAATTGCACAGGGCTTCAGGTGAGACCAAATCTGCAGTTGGATTTCTACTCTTATTATGCTCTTAAACCCGTCTGTCTCCTATGGGATTATCAGCACTTCTTATATTTAAGAGGTAAAATGTTTTATTTTCTAAAAGTCAAGGAACATAGAGAGTATCATGTTAAGTACTCTCAACCATAAATAAAAATTTAATGAAATCATGTGAAAGAAAGAAAAGCTATTTTAGGGAAAATTTAACTTATTTTAAAGATAAAAAAGGATGACATATTTCTGAATGGAGTTAATTATTACACGGTGAAGTTTTTAAAAGATACAGTGGGTGCTACAAAGTCTTTTTGTCTTGATTTAGAAAATTGGCCTTGATATAATATGGGAATATGACAGTATTCAGAGTCAGCTTCACTGTTGCTTGCTGGAGCGTAAGTGAATGTAAAGGTGACTGGATCCTCCCCCATCTGTGTTGCTTTGTAAAAGTTCCCACAGCTGAGGGAACAACCTTCCACCAACTTCCTCCTGATTCCATCACCAGAAAACGTTGTCCTCTTGCTAATTCTGGCGTTTACTTTTGGAAAGTTCATGTAAGGAGAGAAAAGGACACAGTGCTTGAGTAGTGACTTTAATTTAGGTGGAAAATGCTAAATATGTTCTAATCGTATTTGTCTCATGGTATTTTTAGCCGTTTTCTACTAAATTTAGAGCAGTGAGTCATAACAACTAAATGTGTCCTTACCGTTCCTTTTTTGAAGCAACATTACTTTTGTTTATATGAGTCTAACAGCAAAGAAAGATGATGGAGGAATTATGTTCATGATATGAGGTTACACGTTTTCGATTTTGAATGTGTTAAGGTTTTTAGGGGAAGAAGTTAATCATACTTTTAACAACTATAATGTTGCATTGGGGTAACTAGTATATTAATTGGGTCACTGTAATGCTAACCATATGAAACTATTATGTTTTTATATAAGATTGTACGTATGTTGGACCTATTTGTGTTGTTATATAAAAATAGGCAGTGTGTTTATTTCCAGAAAGTCTGTTCTGACACCCAGAATTGAAAGTACTAATATATTTTTGAGGTGTGTGTATTTGTTGGCTCCTTTTTCAGGTTATGGAATACTACTCAGTCAAAAGAAGGCTGAAATAACTGCCACTTGTGAAAGCATGGGTGGATCTTGAGAATATCATATTCAGTAAAAGAAGTCAGAAAAGGACAAGAAGCATATGATTTCACTCATCCTATCTAATAAAAGCCCAGTGACCAAACAGTGGAATGACTAGAATGACCGGTCCACCAGTGGCTATGATGAGCACTGACCACCAGGGGGAAGAGGCTCAATGCAGGAGCTTCCCCCTGGTGATCAGTGCACTCCCACAGCGGTCCAATCCCCACATTTGCTGGTGAGCATGTGTGTATATTCCGGTCATACCCTGAGGACTTGGGTTTCATCGCCTCCGTGCCTATCAACTGTAAGCCCAGCATCCTTCTTTGGACTCACCCTATGGGACTGTAGCACCACCGTAGAGTCACATATCTTAGTGAAAATGGCCCCAAAAAACCCCTTTTGGCTTTGTCAGACCTGTAGAATGCTGAGGATCTTAGATTTTAGATTTTTTTTCCTTATGCATTTTGTGGGTTATAAGTTGTGATGCTTGTCAGAGAGGAGGTCCTGGAGTCTCTGTTGATAAAGACAGTGGCTATGGTGTTATTCATGAAAGTGGAGATGTTGTTACAGGGTATCAGAGGGGTGTTGGATTGTGAAGGGTCACCTTCACATCTGAATGGGACCCTGACTGGGGCTTGGTGTGATCAGCTCCCGGGGACACTTGCACACACTGCACCGCTGCTGACTCTTCAACTGTGTCTGGCAGTAGTCGCACCGATGTCTTTCTCTTAGCTCAGTGAATTATTAGGTCCCTTCTGAAGGCCCAGCCAGTTCAAGGAGAAACCTTCCTAGATTTGAGTTTGTGCAGGACAATCCTGACTATGCTGCCTTCAAGGCCTGAGGAAGGAACAGAGGTGAAGACGCTCTGGAGCTTCATAAACCGCAAAGACAGACTGGAGTACCTCTTCCCTCTGACAGAAGGGCCAGTTAGAGTAAATGGGATGTTGTGTGGCCTGCTCTGTGCTCGGTCAGCCCTCACCAAGCCCGGTGACAGTCTCAGAAAACAAATCTGTCCTAAATTGTTACCTCTTGGTGTAGCTCTCATGTGTGAGGGAGAGTGTGGTAGTAGTTCTGGCTGGTTGAGAACGTAGGAACATGGTAGTGTTTTTTTAAAAAACGTTTTTTAAAGTATTTTATTGATTTTTAGAGATAGAGAAGGGAGAGGGATAGAGAGAGAGAAACATCAATGAGAAAGGATCATTGGTCGGCTGCCGCCAGCACATCCTCTACTGGGGATCCAGCCCCCAACCCTGGCATGTGCACTGACCAGGAATCAAACTGTGATCTCCTGGTTTATGGATCGATGTTCAACCACTGAGCCACACCCACCAGGCAGTTTTTTTTTTTTTTTTATGTGTTCTGGTGGCCTGTCAAATAACTGCTTGAAAAACCTCTTGGGTCTCTAGTCTGATTCACTGGGATACAGCTCTCAGCTTTATGCACCCAGATGGAGGTAAACCTAATGATTCGACAAGTCAGCGATCCAGGGAGGTGTGTGTGTCTCCCTGTATTAGGGTGGGTCTGGCTTCTGAGATTACAGAAACACTGTTCAAGAGCAGTTTTGGGATTTTGTTATTTTGGGGTGGGGCATAGCAAGGAGTCCCTGATTGGTGGGACACTGGTCTGAATGAATGAGAATTTATAATCCCAGAGGAGAAGCATGGTGGGCAGTGGAGCGATCCCTGCTTCAGGCTGGTGGCAGCCAGTCCACCCCCGGGGCCCTGGCAGAGCCTGCTGGTCTCAGGGCCCTGCTGAGGGATGGAGCTCGCCCCTGATCAATGGCTCTTTGTTGGCTGATAGTCTTCCTCCAGCTGATCTGCAGTAGGGGGGTCTGACCACACTTCCTTCCTTATTTACACAGAATTCATTCTGAAGGGCCAGCTTAGACATTTATTGATGCTTCCTGTTGCCAAACGCTGCCGCAGGCTCCGGGGTCCTCTGTGGGAAGGTGGTCCTGTCGGACACGACAGAGATGGGCACACTGAGGAGAGTTGTGGGAATGGGAAGCAGTGATTAACTCTTCATGGGGAGCTTATAAAAGAGGAATTACAAAAGGCAGTTTTGTATAAGTAACACTTTATGTATTGAGACCAACGCTAAAGGCAAGGCGTCCATCGATCTTGTTATCTGTGTTGATATTCTGTGATTTTTAGTGAAGAATTTGGACTTAAGTAGATTTGCCAGGAAATCCTGAGTAGCAAACTGAAAGAATGGAAATTCTGGGATGTGGTGAAATTAGATTTGGAGTCTCATTGTTTTTCTCAGATTCCCTCCAAAGCCAGTAGTTAAGATAGTTTAGAAAACCAGTTGTGCTGCCACCATTTTCCATTTTAAGAGGAAAACTTGGCTTGGATGTAAGATGCTCATGGTTAAGTCCTGATGACGCATTCATGAGTTCTCACCCTCTGTACCAAAGAGAGGAGGTTGTGGTTCTCAGGTAACATCAGCACTGGGAGGGACCCCTGTGAGAAGAGGGAACTGATCCCCTACACACACACACACACACACACACACACACACACACACACACACATGCACACATGCACACACACATGCCAGGTGTCCTTACATGGGCTTTGTAGTTCTTTTAGATACTGATGATCTAAACCACCCAGATCTTTGAACTCTTGCTTTTGCAACAATGTCACTGGTATGGAGAATGTGTAGGGAAAGTAGCAAGCCAACAATTTGATTGAGAAAACTCAGAGTATATGGCCTGATCATAAGTGCAAATTTGTTTTTCTTCCCCCAAAATTTTGGTATTGCTGGTCCCTAACTGGCCAAGAGTAAATCATGCTTGGCCAAGTGATAGTTCTTGCCTTTTTTTTTTTTAAATACACTGTTTTTGTTTCTATGGGACAATAGAATTGAGGAAAATGTGAAGGAAATTTATCTCTGTAATTATGGGAAAATAGTTTTTTTATGATAAAGTGGCTGTTTGATTATATATGAAACTTTAGAGTATTAACGTTGAAAGCTCTTCATATTTTATTTAAAATTTTGGAGGATGTACATTTACATGTGTGTCCACATGCGGGTGTTGCTTCATCACAGATGTTTGTGTGCATGTGTCTCTGTGTGTACCTATGTATGTGCATATGTGTCAGTGTGTGTGCATGTACATATATATGTGTACACATGCATGTTTTTCAAAAATACCACACAGCTCTGGAAATATGTTGTGCACTCAGTACTTAATTGATTGGCTGATTTTTTGTTGTTGTTGTTAATCCTCCCCGACAATATTTTTCTATTAGATTTTAGAGAGAGTGGAAGGGAAGGGGAGAGACAAGGAGAGAGAAACATAGATCTGAGAGAGACACATCGATTCTTTGCCTCCCACACACACCCTAACCAGGGCTGGGAATTGAGCTTGCAACTCAGATATGTGCCCTTGACCGGAATTGAACCAGGGACCCTTCAAACCGACACTCTATCAACTGAGCCAAACAGGCTAGGGCTGGTTGGCTGATTTGTTAAAGTCATATTGGTTGACATTTTCATGACTGTTTTGTTAGTGATTAATATGGTAGTCATGTGAGGTGATATTTGGGTTCTGAATTTAAATAGAAATTTACCACAGACGTACTTTTAAAAAATATATATATTTTATTGATTTTTTTACAGAGAGGAAGGGAGAGGAATAGAGAGCTAGAAACATCAATGAGAGAGAAACATCAATCAGCTGCCTTCTGCACACCCCATACTAGGATGTGCCCGCAGCCAAGGTACATGCCGTTGACTGGAATCGAACCTGGGACCCTTGAGTCTACAGGCCGATGCTCTATCCACTGAGCCAAACCAGTCAGGGCACCACAGACATACTTTTTATTTAGCGTTAGTTGTCAGTAGAATAATGCCCCCCAAAGATGTCTATGCCCTGATCCCCAGAACCTGTAAATGTCACCGTACATGGAAGAAGGGACTTTGTAGCTGTGACTAAATTAAGGATCTTGAGAAGGGGAGACCCTGGGATTATTCTGTGGCCCAGTGTCAGCACTGGGAGAGAGGAGAAGAGGAGGGTCAGAGTCAGAGAAGGAGACGTGACATGAGCAGAGGGCCAGGGATGCAGGCATGTTGAGAAGCTGGAAAGGATAAGGGGAGGGTTCCCGGAGCCTCAGAAGGAAACAGCCCTGCTCAACCCTGAGCTTAGCCCAGGGAGACTTCTGAGCTCAGAGTGAAAATAGAATTAATGTGTGGGGTGGGAAGCCACCAGATTGGTAATGTGGCACAGCAGCAGTGCATACAGCATTTTTAGTCTTTTCCTCTGAGTCTTTTAAAAATGGTTATGTTGTATCAGCCTTTCAAGTGCCCTAAGTTATCATGAGCGGTGATGGTAGGAGAGGACTTTAAACTGTGTGGAAAAAGAAAATTGGACAGGAATAATGAATCTTCTTTGGATGTATTATTCTGGCCTTTCAAAAATGACATCTCAGTCCCACGGTCTGATCTCGTTAATAGCATATTGGAAACACGTGTTCTGATCTCTCCAGGAGGCTAGGCTGTTGTTATGCATTGTGTGTTAAAATAAAAAAATCAAAACGTAGCAGAGATTGATGTCCCGAATCTACATGAACTCATGTTTGAGGGTTGGGATACAGAATTCGCCTACTTTACTGCTTGGAACAGTATTATTTTGTGATTTTCTGAACGTTGTTATTTTCCTTTTTACTGTACTTTTGTAATAAATAGTGTTCATATAGATTTCACTTGTTACTTGACATGTGTCCAACAGACATTTTGCCAAGCAAATTGGTGGGGACAGGCTTTCCCGGGCAGGTTTTGTTTTGTTCTGTGGTAGTGCGTCGGGCAGCGTTTTGGCTGGTTGCTGCTGAGCTAACGGCCTCTAAACATCAGGCCTGTTCCCTCTCGCACAGCCTGTGTGGTGGGTCTCCTCACCGCTGCGGGCACTGGAGCTTGGACAGGTGACTTGATGTGCCACGCCCAGCTGCCCTTCCCTGCAGGAGAGGCCTGGCACTGAGGCCCTTGGGGGAGTTTTCTTTCCTGAACCCAGGTCCACCCTCCAGGGAATTCACTTGAGTCTTTCTCGTGTTTCCCTGCAGGGCTCTGGCCCACTGAGAAACGGTGGTTCCTGGGGGATGGGTCCCGTGAAGGCAGGATTCGGGCTACTGTGGTGCCGCTGGGGCAGAAACAGGAGTGATTTTATGGTGTGGAGTTAGTGTAAGATGCAGAAACCTGTTGGGAACTTTTGCAGAAGAAGGAATGTGACACGAGACCTTGAGAGCTTGGACAGCTTTGGGGGCCCGTGGGGAAGTGTCCAGACTACACAAACCTGACGCCTGACACCAGGGAGCTCTCCCGAGCCCGTGTCCTGCCCGATAGGATGGCCGAGAAGTCCCTACCCCTTCGCTTGCCACTAAGAACTCGCCTTCCCATGTGACCCAGATAAGATGCCCAGTGCCCTGTGCACCCAGGACAAGCCCAGACAGACCCTCCAAATTCCCTTCTCTGCCTCGTGAGTGAGGGATGAGCTGCTTCCCCACTGACCAGTGGGAGCAAAATGCTTGGTAAGCTAATGGGTCCAGCATCTCTCTGCCCCCTCGGTAAACCTCTGACCCGCATCTGGCCAGGCCGCCTCTGCCCCACTCCCCACACCAGGCCCTGCCAGGCTTGCTCATGCCTGCCTGTGACACAGTCTCTGTCCCCCCTCCCCCGCCCCCCCGCATGTGGACAGACTTTGGGGCACAGTGTTCTTTCTTTCTTCCTTTGTGGCTGTCTTTTCCCACAGCCTCAACATGAAGTCTGTCCTGTGAACGAAGTCTGTCCTTACCCAGCGTAGATAGGTCTTTACATGCCGTGCGGTGTCACCAGAGGCCAGCCAGGTGCCAGCCAGGAAGGCGCCCTCGCCCCCATCTGCATCCCGTGGGTCCCTTGCGCCACCAGGTCTGGCAGCGTGGCTTTACTTCTCCAGTTTCATCTAGGTGGGCTTGAAATAAAAATGTGGTGGGTCTAGAAGTGGGAGTGGCTGTTTTTCCTCATGTGCTTATTACATGAAAAGCAGGAATGGTGGTTTCTGAAGCCTGGCTGTAATTTAAAACTAATGGTCGAGTGTTCCAAACCTTCTTGTGGCTTCATTTTCTGTTTGCCTGATTAGCTGGGAATTTACCGAATCTTTGCAGTGGTCATAATGACAGTAGTTTACATTTGCATGGCTGTTTCCTATGAAGTGACCAAAGCAATGTCATTTAAAACCCATGCGGTTGGGTAAAGCAGGCGGTGAGTTGGGGGGCGGGGGGTGGTGCGGGGGAGCCAGCTGTTTGTCTAACATTCACCTCACTCATGTGGTTGAAAGACTAAACCAAATTGGCAAACTCCTTCAGGGCACAGGACACACCTGCAGGTCGACTTGCCCCCGAGCTGCACAGTTTCCTAGGTTGATGGGAATTTGTTGGAAATGTTGGCAAAGCCTGCCACCGATACGTGGTTCATAGAGCAGGAGAGTCTCACTGAGTGACAGAGTTCCTTTTTTTAGAAATACATTTTTATTGGTTTCAGAGAGGAAGGGAGAGGGGGAGAGAGAGAGAAACATTAATGATGAGAGTCGTTGATTGGCTTCGTCCTGCACACCCCACCTTGGGGACGGAGGCCGAATCCCAGGCACATGCCCTGACCATGACCTCCTGGTTCTATAGGTCGACACTTAACCACTGAACCACGTGTGCCAGGTGAGAGTTTGTTTTTATGAATGAACCTGGGAAAACATTGGCTCAGTTTAGCACCAGCTCTGCTATAGAAAAGGCTTTGACGAGAGGCCACACCTGGCTCCCGTGGGAACCTGCCTCAGTTACAGAGCTGCTGGACTGTGTTGGTGCCGGCTTGTCAGTAACGGCATTTGCTCTGCGGACCTGACTGAGGATTTGCCATGCTCACAGGAGGTCCCCATGCCTTCCACTCTCAGGTGGAAGGCGCTAAGGGTGCTGCTGTGGCCATGACCAGCCTGTCCTCTCTGATGAGCCATCTCCCGGCCCGAGGCCATTTCTCCCCTTAGCAGCACTTCTCAGAGGCTGGAGAGGAAGCAAGCTGGAGATTGTGTCAAAAGTCACCTGCGAAATCATCTTCCTGTTCTGATGCAAGTGTAGCCGGAGAAGGTGGGGAGAGAATCCAGGAGAAGTGTGCTTAGCTGGGCCCTGGTGTGGAGTCCTGTGGCAGGCTGGGTGAGGCGGGGCCCCTGGGGCCAGGCGGCCTCCATACACAGAGGGCCCAGCCAGGTGTCTCTGTCAGCTCAGGCTTCGTAACAAAATACTCTGATTGGGGCCTAAACAGCAGACATTCCCTTCTCAGGCTCTGCCGGCTGGAAGTCTGCGGTCAGGTTTCAGCACCATTGGGATCCATCGGTGGTGTCTTCTCGCTGTGTCCTCACGTGGAGGAGGGGCGAGGAAGCTCTGGGGCTTCTTTTATAAGGAGACAAATTGCATCATGGGAGGAGCTCCACTTCATGACTTCATCACCCCCAAGGACCCACCTCCTCACACCATCAATCACACAGGGGGTTAGGCTTCCACATAAGAGTTTGGGGGACACACACATTCATTTGTTCCTTGGGAGTTGAGCAGAGAGAAATGCTTTGTGGTTTCTGCTCTATGAGCCCCTGAGGTGACACCAGTTTCTCCCCAAACTTGCAGCACTTCAGGGACAGAATTTGTGGGCTGTCACTGCTTTTCATGGCTGCTGTTCCTTTCGAGTGTTACTCCTTTGCATCCTTTTGAATCCTTGGGTCAAGAGGAATCCTGGTGTCCTGGAGGGCAGTGTAGGGTATGGCCCGTAGCAGAGGGGAGGGGCAGGAGGTGGGCAGGACAGAGGTGGCGGGACCCTGGACCAGAGATCAGCACAGGCAATACATTTCTGCTGTGACCACTGGCTCATCCATGTGTCTTGATCCTCACACAGCCCTGGAGACACTGGAGGTGCTGCATTCACCCCCTTTACAACTGACAGATGACCTCAGAGAGGTCGGGGGAGGTGGGTCAGCGGTCAGGAGCAGCAGCCGCACAGCTCCGGCTGTCCTTAGATGCTGCAGATGGAGGGTGTCCCCACCACTGCAGAGCATTCTCATGGGCAGCACTGCGCTACATGTCCGAGGTCCACATGCCAGATACAGGATCCACAGGAAGTACAGGATCCACACGTGGTCCAATGGAGCTTGACAGGTCTCCTGACTCATGTCCACAGTTTCCATTGGCCCAGCTGCCCTGGGTATGTACATAGACACTGGAAACCTTTGAAAACTTTGGCCTGAGCTCCTCCCACTTCTCCTCAGGCCTCCCCTTCATCTTTGGAGAGCTGTGGGTCCACCTCTTACCTTTGAGGAACCTGGGGTCTGTCTCAGTTGCAGCCGACACACACTGAGAGATAGACCAGATTTGTCTACCGGACCCTTTCCATGTCACCATGCGCCTGGCAGAAATGACATCCCTGAAAAAGTCTCAGCATGGTATTTCTACTCAAGTTCTCAGATGTTTGACATTCCCGTGCATGTCATCAAAGTGGAATGTTCTGGTCAGTGTGCAGTTACTCACACGTGGAGCCCACCTGCAGTGTGGGCTGAGGGCAGCATCTCCAGGTTCGTCTGAGCTGGTTTTCCTAAGGAACCCAACATGCCAGAGTAAAAGTAGTCAGATGACCAAAGCTTTGGAATTGCTATCACTGATCGATCTTCAGTATCCATGTGGATGCTACTTTGGGAATTCCTTCCAGGTTTTCTCCTGTCCCCCACCCCCAGTCAATAATCCTCGGTTCCCATGTGGACACTGGCTCGCTCTGACCCATCTCCCCTGGACTCCTTGCTCTGCACTGAAACCATTCTCTCCAGAACTGACCTCACAGATCATCTTTTTTCTAGTTCAGCTCTTACTCCTGGAGTTGGGGTGGATGCACATCTGAGACAAGCAGGTTTCGTTGAGACAAGCTGTGGACACTCAGGTTGGGATGCGACCATAAGGGCCCACACGCAGCTGGTATGCAGACGGGCACTGAAGATGCTCATGGTGGTCTAGGCACTTTCTCCTTCCCTGTTCCACATCATTTCATCTAATCTTACCGCCTTGCCGGACAGGGGACCAGCACTGCTGCTATTTTTTCAAGTGAGGAAAGGAAGGCCAATGAGATGAAGTGTCTTCAGCAAGGCCATGCAGCCACTAAACAGCGGAATTGGAGCGTCTTGGGTGGGGTTCCAGCTGGACTCTGCTGTGTGTCTGGGAGATTTGCAGAGGAGGGTGGGTCTGCAGCTTTTCTGTTAATGATACAGTGATGGTTCCTTCCCCTTCCCAAGGAAGCCCTTTCAGGCGTCAGCAACAGTTAGTCCTTTGAACTGTGCAATTAGTTCCTTTTCGCTTCTGCTGCCTGCCTCTAGTTCTGCACCCTGCGTGCTCTGAGGTTCTCTGTAGCCCATGAACACCCCTTTGTTAGCGAAGAGGCTGTGCCCCCTTTGTAGCCCCATGCAGGGGACATCTCTTCTCCCTGGGAGTGGAGCACAGACTGGATCCTGGCCATTCTTGGCTGCCCCTTCACCCAAATGCATAGGGCGGCACCCTTGTAGCATCCTTCAGCAGGTCTTAGGGAAGTACCTCCACTGAGGAAGTGTTTTGGTGGAGGGGCAGTGACCTGGAGCTTCCCACCATGTCCCCGACTGAGCTGGGAGGGGTGGAGGTGTGACATGGCTGGTGAGGCAAATCATGGTGCTGTCTCCTTGTATGAAGTGCTTTTGCATGAAAAATGTTTAATCATGCTTAAAAACACCGCCCCTTTCATCCCAAAGATCAGACAACAGCCATCCTCACAATGGACTCGTAACGAAAGGCTCACCTCTGGGCGAGGAGAACTTGGCCGCGTGTGTGGTTAGTGTTGGGGGGTGCCCCTCTGCCCAGTCTCAGGGCTCCATGATCATGAATGAACATTTATGGTTAGAATTAACGGACAGAAAGTGGATGGATTTTTCTCCTTAAAAAATTGTGAAAAGTTTAGAGTACTTACAGTAATGACAGTTTATTTTTATTAGAGTCCCATATTTGGATTCTAAAGATAGGCAAACTGTACTGCGTCCGTAAACGCCTCAGCCTGATTCCAGTGGGATGAAAAACTAAAAATACAGACATTATCTCGCAGATTTGTTTGGTGACAGTGATAAGAGGGACATGGTTAGAAATAACCTCTTGTCTGAAGAGTACTTTTTCCTGTTTTGGGTGGACACTGGGTATTTTCTTGGCTTTTTTCCTGGGTGAAGGCCAAGACAGATGTTCCAGTGACCCAGCCTCTGGTATCTTTTCCCTTTGCTGTAAAACATGTGTTCTGTGGGTTCTGAAAGCTCAGACCAAGTGCTTCTTGATGATCTCTTGTCTGTTCTCATAAATGCTATTTAACAAGAACTGTACTGTCAATGCTTGAAGCTGAATACCTCTTTTATTTTCTAGCAGGAAGAAATAGATAACAAGTGTTTTGTGGTAGGGACTTTAAAAATGATCTTAGCCTTTTCCCTGAAATGAAATAGGTAATTATTTGTTGGATTATTCATGTATTCTAAGAGAAAAAAGAACTAGATCACTCTATATATACAAGTGAAAATTGAAAAAAAAATGGCTGAGGCTGAATTCATCTGATGTCCTTTTGGAAGATTAGCTTTGAGTGTGGGTTTTCAGTAAACTATATTTAGATTAGTTTCCAAGAGGTTTTTTTTTTTTGTCATTTTAAAAAAACAATATGCTTTTATTGATTTCAGAGAGAGGAAGAATGGGAGAGAGAGATAGGAAAAACATCAATGATGAGAGAGAAGCATTGATTGCCTGCCTCCTGCATACCCCCTACTGGAGATGGAGCCCGCAACCTGGGCATGTTCCCTGACCAGGAATCGGACAGTGACCTCTTGGTTCATGGGTTGATGCTCAAACACTGAGCCATAGCACTAGGCCATTTCTTTATTACAATTTTCACTTGCATTTGATGCTCACAATCTAAATGTGTTGTTTTGGAACTTGTGACTTTTATTTTTTTTAGTATTTGTAAACTCATGTGATAGGAGAAGACAGATGGGAGGTGGGTGGTGAGGGGAGCAGGGCACTTGGGTTAGAGTCCTTGATTTGCCCTTAGTTGACATTGAACTTTGGGTGCGTGACTTAGGGCCCACAGTTGTCAAATGAGGGCCTGGATCAGATGACTTGAGAGGTTCCTGCAACCCCTTTCAGGTCCACATTTCACTTTGCCCTTGAATGCTCAATTTTAATTCCTGACGTACTGATTCACAGCCCGCTGGGCAGTTGATTTGTGATAACTGACCAGCAGGTGCACGGATCCAGACTTTACTGCAAAGCCATTGATGTGACTTGGTCTGTTCTTGGCCTGTCCCTGTTCCCTGTAGTTTCACCCTGATCTTAATCATTCTGCAGTTTTGAATTTGACTTATGAGTCAGAAGAGGTGTCTCACCAGATAATAAGAGAATTGCACTTGGATGTGTTGATGTGTCTTTGAACTCCTTTAACTTATGATTTTGTTGGGTATTGTGTTCAAATGAGAGGGCTTAGTAAGTCCTTCACCCATGCCATGTGCTTGGTTGGCTAATTCTAACCATTTTAGTGACGTGTCATTTCTTTGGGCTCTGAGGAAATGAGAGGATGTTGCCTCCCCCACACTAGGAGGAGATGGTATTGACTCTGTCCTATGACGGAGAGAGGTCAGGGATTCTGACTCTCGGTACTCAATTCACAACCACGAGAGCTTGTGGTTTGGGAGCGCATTAGGGCTGATTTGTTCCTTCTTCGCTTATTTTATTTCTGGGTCCTGGTGTCACATGGCCTTGGTCTCTTCAGAAAGGTGAGGGATCCACGTTTGATGCAGAAGCTTCCATGGCATTGAAAGGTGCCCTGGGGTGGCCCGTAGTGGGGTTTTCTCTGTTTTTGATGGGAAGGCAAATACTCACTGGCTTTTATTTTCCCAGCAGTGGTTTAGAATAACTGTGGATTCGCTCAGGAAGTTGAAGATGCCTACAGCCCAACCTGGCACGGCATCAGACATTTGCTCAGCTTCAGTGCCGCCACGTGGAGACATCAAATGAAGACTCTGACATTGTTATTCTCACACTGGAGAGAATGAAAAACCCAAGCAAGCGTAGCATGGGCTTCCTTTTAAACCCCATACCCTTTATTGCTTTGGATTTGAGAAATGAGTGGCTTTATCAAGGAGGACATGTGACTCCAGTGGGCCTGGGGGTGCTGGACACGAGTGCTCTCCCAGCCTAGAGAATGGGGGGCGGGAGGGGGCAGGGGACCCCCGGGCTACTGTTCTACTGACCCTGGCTCCCCAGGGCCTGAGTGGGATTTCAAGTTGTTTCTCACAAGGAATGTGTTTGCTGTGTGAGGGTGGCCATTTGGATTCATGGAGACAGAGTCCATATTGTGGTTCTTTATTGACATAAAACTTGAACCAAAAGGTTAGGGCTTGGTTTTAGGGTCTTGTTCTCAATTTAGGGGTCTTGAGGGAAGGCAGGACAGTGGCTTCAGCTGTCCTGGGGGGTTAAGTAAGACGTGAGGCAGAGGCTGGTGCCAGCATGGACCTCCTGAAGGAATGCTGCTTTGATGTCTCCCTCCTTTTTTATTTTTTAATGTAAGAACTAAACTCTTCACTCTTTTTTTTTTGTTTGTTTTTTTTTGTTAATCCTCACCTGAAGTTTTTTTCCCATTGATTTTTAGAGAGACTGTAAAAGAGGGAGGAAGAGAGAGAGAGAGGAGAGGGAGAGAGAAAGAGAGAAACATTGACAACGTGAGAGAGACATGTTAATTGGTTGCCTCCTTCATGGTTGGGGAATCGAACTTGCAGCCCAAGTGACCCTGACCAGGGTTTAAACCCTTGACACTTTGATGTGCGGCTGATGCTCTAACTGCTGAACAACACCTGCCTGGACAAAACTCTTTACTCTTTTAAGCTGATTCATGGGGCCTTGTCTGGAAGGTTATAGTGGAGTTTCCCTCAGGGAGGCTGGTCATCAGATCAGCTTCATTTAGTCTGGACTTCACTGTGGGTGAGGACAGTGTCCAGAGGAGGATGCCCCCCTGGCCTGAGTGGGGGAACATTAATTGTGGGGCTTCGGTGAGCGAGGGAGTTCTGCCGACCCTCAGGGTTGGAGCTGGAGGGAGGGCACCTTGTAGATGGTTGTGTGAAGGAGGGGGCAGTCACCCTATGGGACATGGGTAGGTCTGCATCAGTCCTAACTCCTTGTTTCTTCCCTATGTTGATATATAGAAAGGGGAGGAATTGGGTCAATCAGTACCTTATGGGTGTAAGTCTTGCCCTAATGTCATCCCAGCTGCTGTCAGTAATTTTATTTATACTCTTCTAACCTTAGGCTTATTTGGTATAAAAATACAAAGAGACATAAATAGTTCAAGGGCATTTAACATAATTGTGAATAGGCCTAGTTTTATGCTGTCTCATGTATTAACATATCAGGAAACAAATTCATTTAACTAATTTAAAATGCCTTTACTATTCTCACTTCGGGCAAACATTGATTATTGGTCAATACCTGGTGAGAATGTGTGGCTGAGCTGTTTGCCTCTGTGCCTCCTGTTCCCTGGGTGTCTCCTGCCCCAGTGTTGTGTGTAGCCCAAGAGGGAGAGCACACTGGACCGCAAGGCCACAAGGAAACCTGGAGGTCACTCCAGAGAAATAACCATGTGTGCTTGATTGTCTATGCTGTCTGCATGTTTCTCTGCACACATTGCTCGTTCCTCTGTTACTGTGTGATCTTGTCCTGGGTGGTTCCTTTGTATCTTCATCAAATGCTGGTGGTGATAGTGCCTGCATTTAGGGGTCTGGGCAAGAGCTGGCACCCATGTAGGTGGAGGTGACCAACAAGCCCTCAGAGGGCTCTGTGGTGCCACTCACATCTCCGTGGAGTCCCTTGTGTTGGTTCAGTTCAGAATGAGATTTTTCTTTCCACCCGGGGTTTAATCTTCTCCCAAGGAGAAACTGTCTCATTCACCTTTGTATTGCCTAGAGAGAAGTATTTGTGATAGTTGAATAAATATCTATAGAATAAATGGGTGAATAAATAGGGACAGGTGAGAGAGACACAGTGAGTGGCCGCCTCTCACCCACACCCTGACAGGAGCACTGGGATAGAACCTGCAACCTAGGTACGTGCTCTTGACTGGGAATAGAACCAGAGACCCTTTGATGTACAGGCTGATGCTCTAACCACTGAGCAACTGGTCAGGGTAGGGCAGGTAACCTTTCATGGTTTCGCAGGTCAGACTTCAATTTCCAGGGCACATTCCTTCCAATCAGGTGGCCTCATGCCTTTGAAGCCTCCGTATGCCATAAAGCTGTAGTCTGCATGTGCAAGGCTCAGAGCAGCTCAGCCTGTCTCAATTCCACAAAACTTAATTGGAGCTATTTCTCCATAGCATTTATTCTGAAGCTTGTCAAAAGCTGAAAAGTTTTAGAATTTTCATTGTAATAGTTAGAACTTATGAAGAAACGTTGAATTACATGCAGTCATTGTTTTGCTTTTTTCCAGCTGTGTTTCTAACAGTGCTGCTAATTATGATTTTTAAGTTGCTGGATTAACAGTCCCCTTTTCAAGCAAACATCTGTGATAGATGAATTCTGTCTAGTGAGTTTCCTTAATGAATGTGAACTCTGATTGGCGCTGAACTAGTTGATACCAGTAGCTCTGGTTTATTTGTGTGTGTGTGTGTGTGTGTGTGTGTGTGTGTGTGTGTTATACTGCTGTAGAGTATTCTACATGTGAACATACCATAATTCATCTGTTTTTATATTGATGGGGTTAGAATTATTTGGGTGTGTGTGCCTATTCAAGACTTCAATTTTTTAGGATTTTCTTTTAGAAAATAAGCATGTTGTAATATGATCACCTTATCTGCCATTGAACTCTGATTATGGCCATACAGAAGGACATGTGTTAGTAATAAAATATATAGAAACATTTTCTTGTATTCAGATACCCACAAATATAGAACCTAAAGTCATCCAAATGCTCCTTCAGATCTTAAATTTGTAATATGTTTTGTTAATGTTTCTGCCAATTCAGTAAGTTATACAGAAATAGGAGAATCTTAAGTTACATAGAACAGAAAGAAACAGCATTTTATTAATGACCCCAGATATATGGCCATGAATGTTTTTTCTTCTTCTTAGATGACCACTGTGTATATAACTTCAAGTGCGACATTATATTTGATATCATTTTCCATCTCTACTTTTAGATGGGCATATAATTCTTCAATGAAATGTGGAAATGTATTGCATGAGAAGACTCACCATTTGTGGGACGTAGTTTCACACTGACCACGTTGCTATAGATCCACCTCAGAGGCTTCCTGTGGAATGCCTTAGTGACCTTTCATTCAAGGCCCCGTCAGCAAGGAGGGCTTATTAAACACTGAATAGGTTGCTGACAAAGGTCCTGGTTTCATCGTTTGGACATCCTTAAGTATTGGGGGAGGTGGGCGAGGAATATGCAGGGTACTGTAGTTGTGTTTTCTTAAGCCCTAGAATTTATACTTGAATTCTTTTGCCTTGATATTTCTCATCTTTCTATTTCATGGGCTTAGTGCTTTTTATCTAATTTATAAGGTAAATAGATGAAAAGGGAAATTGTATTTAGTTGCCTGTCTGACTTTTATGTGCAAGACTCAAAACAACAGGGATGAGGCAGCTTCCTTACAAAGTGATCATGTTCTTCGTTTTTAAAATGGTTTGAGTGTTATATGTCCTAAAAAACAGGTGTCTGGTCATTCTGTGGAGAAAGAAAAAACGCAGTCATGAAACCAGTGTTAAAAGATACAGTGGTGGGTGTGAGAGGTTAGCTTGCAAATTGTACAATCACTAGAGGTACGGTGCACAAAATTCATGCATGAAGAGTGAGGGTAGGCATCGGGGGCGGGGGGGATTCCCTGGGCTGGGGGGGAGTCCCTCAGCCCAGCCTGCACCCTCTCCAATCCGGGACCCCTCTGGGGATGTCCAACTGTCTCTCGCAATCTGGGATTGCTGGTCCCTAACCGCTTGCCTGCCTGCCTGATGGCCCCTAACCATCTCTGCCTGCGTGCCTGATCGCCCCTTACTGCTCCCCTGCTGGCCTGATTGTCCCTAACTGCCTCTGCCTCGCCCCACACCTGGGACCCAGGAGTCCCTCCTCTAGCCAGTCACAGGCACCTGGGACCTGGGCTGGCTTTGCCTGGGCCAGCTGCAGTCACAGGGGACCACAGGCGCTGGCACCCAGGACCGCGGGGCAGGCATCTTGTCCCTCTCTCAGGCCGGGAGGCAGGTGCAGGCACAGCCACTGGCATCCGGGACTGCGGGGTGGGCGGCTTGTCCCCCTCCCGGGCCGCAGCCTGGCTGGTCCCCATTCCTCTCTCATGAGTTCATTTGTGTCTAGCTGGTCTCCATTCTTCTCTTGTGAGCTCATTTATCCCTCTCTCTCCAGTGTTGAGTGTCTGAGCCGTTACAGTATGACTGCATGACAACCATTTGCATATTAGCTCTTTATTATGTAGGATGGGAAGGTGCCTGTGTTGCTGTGATGACTGAAGCTAATGATTTTGGTTTTCGTGATGAAATGCATGGAATCCATGCTGTGGTGTTGACCTTCACAGTTGTTCAGTTCCAGCCTTGCCATTCTTAGACTGCCTTTGTGGATCCCCTTGGAAGCACTGAGGAGGGATTCTAAGTGACTAAGGTGTCATTAACACGCAGTGAAGAAGGAAGAAGGTCGATGGTCCTGGCAGATCCAGAAGACCCAGAGCTGTTTCCTTTGAGCTCCCTGGGTTCTGTCTGGGCATCGTGACCTTAGAATCTGACTTTCCTTAGGTGCTCGAGGGTGAACAGGGGTGGGCTGGCCTGCAGGGCAGAAAACGGGGCCTAGTTCTGGCTCCTGAGCCCCTGGAATGGAACTGCTGAGGGCTGGGGATGGGGAGTTTCTGGAAGATCACTTTGTCCAGATGAAGTTGAGTAGGAAGAAGGGAAGGATGCCCTGTTTTCTACCTCTCCCCCTCCTCCTCCAGGATCCAGGGAGATAAGGAGCCCCAGCTCTGAGAAGGAGGAGTAGTGCTGACCATGTCCTGCCCCTTCTGTGAAGCTTTTCTCCATTTAAAAAAACATATGTGTGTGTGTGTGTGTGTGTGTGTGTGTGTGTGTGTGTGTGTATTTTATTGATTTCAGAGAGGAAGGGGGAGGGAGAGAGAGATAGAAAGATTAATGAGAGAATCATTGATCAGCTGCCTCCTGCATGCACCCAACTGGGGATCAAGCCGGCAACCCAGGCATGGGAATCAGATCACGACCTCTTGGTTTATAGGTTGACATTCAATCACTGAGCCTCACCAGCCAGGTGCTTTTCTCCATTTTTAAGTTCATCCTTATAGGGGTCAGATTCTTGAATTTTGTGAGGTTGTCATCCCTTTAGCCAGTTTATCAATCACATGTGAAAAGCCAGGCACAATCTTTGTATTCATACCTGATGTTGATTGCACCAGAAATAGTTCTGTCTGTCTCTCTCTCTCTCAACTATTTGCAAAGTTAATTCTTCATACAATGAGGATGTGTCATATTGGATACAAGATACAACCTGTGAAAATACCATTGGTTTGGGAACCATGTTATTTGGACCTGAGCTGTCAAGATTTATGGTTAAATAAGGAGATAGCTGAAGTCTTTCCCAGCTCAAAGAATCTTATGAATTTTATTTAGGCCAGTTGAGCAGGAAGGAAAAGGTTGCATAAGGAACATTTCCAGAAATGGTGGGTGAGGGGTGGTAGTGCTGTGCCATGAACTCATTGAGGTGAATGTATGATTTTTTCTGGTGGTCCTTTTGAAAGGGATGACACTCTGAATATGTACATTCTGGTATGATTATTATCAAAATGTGGCCACCCGTACGGGTCAGCAGGTTAGTCTGCTAAATTCTCTTCATCTCACCCTCATAAAATGGTGCAGAATGATAATATTAGTTGGTGCGTGTTGGTGTGTATCTATATTCCTGTCCTAAGGTGGGACTATTTTCTCTCTAATAAATACTGCCAAATTTTATTCTTAACTGTTAGTAGAATTTCCAGGTTCCTTCTGTTTTTAATTTGATTACTAGTACTCTAAAGGCAAAGACGTGGAAGAGAACCCATCTAACTCAGAGGGGCTGAATTTTGCAATAGGAATAGATGATGAACTCTCTCTGGCTCAGTATTTGTTTCAAGACGGTAGGAGTAAATGCTTCTCTTGGTCGGTCAGGACGAGTTCTCTTGTGTAATTTAAATGTGAGTGAATCAAAGCTGGCAAGTGTATTGTTGGATGCACCCTATGCTGCAGAGTCAGCATCAAAGCTCTTCTGGGCAGTCTTGGTTAAAAGGAGTGGCGGGGCCTTTGGTCACCTGGAGGTCACCATCAAGGGAAGATCAGCGTGGGCATTAACAGCTCCAGCCTTTGTAGGCATGACGGACAGAGCTGTGTGCTTCTAAGAATCTTGTATTTTGAGTCGCAGTTTATCCCGCTTGAGGCATTGTCCTTTTTTGTACCATGCGCTAGTTTTATGGACACCCCAGTTTAGTACCTTTTTTTTGTTCTTGTCCCAACATTGGAGTTTTCTTGTTGATGGACTTGAGAGGCCACCTGGGGTGAGGGCTTCCTGTGGCAGGCCCAGGTCCAGTTTAGTGTCTCTCAGTGTGGCTTATGAAGTCATCCTCAGGATCTACTCTTCAGGGAGTGCCTGCTTTTCCTGCAGATCAGGTAACTCATCAGGGTCATTCCCAGTAGGGAAACCAACCTTACTCACTTTTTTTAAAAAAAATTCTTTATTGTTAAAGTATTACACATGTCTCCTCCCCGCCCCCCCCCCCCCATTGACCTCTCCCGGCCACTCCCCCCTCCCAGCATATGCCCCCCCCCTCTTAGTGACTGTGTCCATTAGTTATGCTTAGATGCATGCATATAAATCCTTTGGTTGAATTGCACCTTCAAAGTATTTATCGTTTAGTTAGTGTTAGTCCAACTCTCTTAATCTGAGGATAGTTTATGTTATAATTTTAATTCAAAGTTTTCAGGAGTTCTTAAGGAATTTGACTCTGTTGTCAA
>PVJN01018351.1:0-39104 GCA_004026805.1 Lasiurus borealis
CATTTGTGGCTGTCAAGCAGTGAGGCTAGAGTTGTGGATTTGAGGTAAAAATCCACAGACCTTAGAAGCCAAGCTGTCCTTTCTGTCTGTCTGGAAGCCAATAAATCTTAGAGCAAGCTTCAACTTTAGATCCTCAGGGGAGAGAAAAGCAAGCCACCTGCATTGCACCAATTCACGATAACTTTTTACTGCAACATAACCAGCATATGATCAGTGTAAAAACAATTGGAAAGAAGAGCAAAAACAAAAATTATAAGCTATCGCATTCCCTTTCACTTAAACTCACTACATTGACATGTGTGTGTGTTCTGGATATTCTCATCTGTGCTGCATTGCATGTGGTTGTTAGGACCTATAAAGAAAACTTTTCATTTCTATCAGCACTTGCCTAGGAGATAACAAAAAAAAAACAAGTATTATATTTCATCAGAACTGATTTTAACCAATTGACACCAATTGGGCCTAAAACCATGGTTGGCAAACTGTAGCTCTCGAGCCACATGCAGCATTTTGGTTCCTTGAATGCGACTCTTCCACAAAATACCACAACCTGGGTGAGTCTATTTTGAAGAAGTGGCGTTAGAAGTTTAAGTTTAAAAAATTTGGCTCTCAAAAGAAATTTCAATCGTTGTACTGTTGCTATTTGGCTCTGTTGACTAATGAGTTTGCTGACCACTGGTCTAAACCAAGACTTTTTCTTGACAATGGGGCCTGTGTTTTAACCAGTCTTTTACTGTGGACCCCGCCTTCAGAGCGCTGGTTTTCATTCCCCAAACCACCACACCTTCACCTTCACCCCCTGACTTTTTCCTCTGAGTGAACTATTATTGGTATGCATGGCCCGGAAATAATAATTTGATTTTTTATTGTCTTTGAAACCTACAATATTTAAGAGGTTAATCAGTAAGCTCTCAATGGTGGTATCCAAATTATTAGGCACAATGAACTGATCATTGCAAAGGTACATTAAATTGGGCCATTGGAGACTTGACTTGGAAAAGATGGCTTAGAACATGCCACCTCATTTCAGGGCTAACCTGGTGTTGGCTTACCTGTTGATTCCTTCCTAGGGGCTGTGTGTTTCCTGTGGCCCTAAAATTTTACCATGTTTTCAACTGGGGGATTTTAAATCTATTTCCTTCTGTGTTTTTATAGAGTTATATTTGGAACAATTCTTCTGAAGTTTGTTTATTTTCCCTGCAGGTTTGCCTGGATTTCTTAGAGAAATAGCTGTTTTTTTTTGACCCATCCCCAACAATGAGTAGAATTTCAATGCCTCTCAGGCTGGGTCACAGTTGATTTGTAATTTTCTGAACATATCAAAGTCGAGGGTCTCAAATTTTGTTGTATAAACACTTCATTTTAGTTTGACTAATCAATATCTACTTAATTTTAGCTTTGATATTAAATTTATTTATAATTTTTAAGTACATATTATAAATAGTAGAGCCATGAGACTGAGGGGTTGAGTGTTGTCTATTTCTTCATATAACATGCTATATCCTACTGGACAAAGTATGGTATTTTGTTGTTGGTTTATTTTGGTAGGTGTGGGGAGTAAATTGAGTATTTTTTGAGATGGTAATTGTCTGCAATATGTGCACACATGCTTGCACACTCAGAATGATCTGTCTGGGGAGGGATATACTAAGTATGTCTGAGGGAAAAATAAAAAAATTTAAAAATTTCTGTAGATTTTCATTCTTATAGGCAATTACATCCTTATTACTTACAAAACTATTATCAAACCTGGCCTAGAAAGCAGTTTGAGAGGGGAAGAAAACAATCTTAAGAAAAATTCAACAGTGGCACAGCCGAGTTCCCAATATGAAGAAAGTGCCATAATGTGGACATCTACTGTGCATTTTGTCTTTGTAAAATATTGGGAGACATTTGTCAATGGGCCGAAAATAAGAGAAGACGGTATGAAGTAGGCTTTTGCAGTCAATTTTCCTCACAGTATTGTGCACTGTCATTAGGATAATGCTTAGTCTTTCCCTGGCCCCAGGTTCAGAACATTTCCAATTGCAGTGGTCTTACCCTCATCTCTAAGGGAAACTGACCCACCTGAGGGAAGTCTTTAAAGGTCTCAAGGCATCCCAGAGAGGCTAAGTTGGTTGAGTGTTGTCCTGGGCACCAAAATGTTGCTGATTCGGGGAGTGTGCGCAAGGCACCCATCTATGTTTTCCTCTCGCTGAGTGTGTCTTCAGGTGAGGATTAATAAAATAAAATAAAATTAAATTAAATTAAAACTAACTTTAAAATAAATAAATAGAAATTAATGTCTTGAGGCAGACGGTTTCTGCAGTCCTTAAAGGATCTTGTTTCACAAAATAGGGTCTACTCTTACTTTCTTCCTTCTGATTTTTTGTTTCCTTTCAGGCCACTTAAAAGCATTTATCTGTGTGTACTGAGTACATGTTTTATGGACTGAAAATAATTTATTGTAACTTGCATTTTCTTTTATCATTAAAAGTGGGTTATTATAAATAATCCCAAGAAATAGTTGGCCTGGCTTCAGATGTAGGGGAGATGAAAGTTTATGTAGAACTTTTTCTAGTTTGGAACTCTAATACAGCTAAGCATGGACAAATCTTGGAGCCTATCCTCTAACAGGGCAGTGACTTCTGCAATATATTAAGTTCTTCGATGTATATGAGTTTCCCTTGAGAAAGTGAAAGTGCCAGAGAGCCATCTATTGAGATCACTTTTCATTACACCAGGAAAACTTTGTATTTCAAATAGCAAAGCTCTAGAAGAAAACATATTGGGAAGAGCTAATATTAATAACAATAATGATTATGAAAGTAAGGGATAATTTTTTGGGTGTGTACTAACTATAATATCAGGCACTATTCTGAGGCCTTTACGTAATGAATATTTATTGTAAAATTACTAAGTGTGCTATTTATTTTCCCGAATCTTTGTACAATCTTTTTAATCTTAAAAGATTAAAGAATCTTTTTCTTTAATAATCAAAAAGTTCAGGAAAGTAAGCAATGTTATTGACATCTTAACTCAGTTAGAGAACTTAAACAATTTTCTTGGAGGTGAAAAATATGACTATTTCTATGTACTAAATGGAGTTCTTTTCATTTGAGCTTTACTTTTTGTGTTTATATCTCAGTAAGACCATTGTCTTCTTTGGTTTGATCCCCTTGGGGGATTGTACTGTCTGTGGGTCCTCTGCTCAAAGCATGTTTGTGAGTTAATATTTGGGATTTGTCCTCAGAGCCGTTTATCACAGAGAAATAAGTCCCTATGCTTTTAACAATTTGGTTGTTCTTTTGGTATCTTTGCTTGTTTTTCCATTTTACTGGTGTTCTTTTTTTGAGTTAGAGGAGATATATTTTTTTTTCCTATGATATAAATTTGTTAATCATTTATTTTTTATTTATAGGGTTCCCATCATGTAAAATTAAAAAAATAACACAATTAGTTCAATGCATTTTTGTTTGTTTTTATGGCTCTGACTTTTGTGATAATTTAATTTAATTGTTGTATTTAATTTGATCATCCTCATTTTGGGGGGTTTCAAAAACAATTACCCCATTGCTTCTTTTGTAATTTTTATTTTTTCAGGATTTTCATCTTTGAGTAACTTATTTTGGTGTAAAAACTAAGGTAGAGATATGTTATAGGGAGAATTGTAAGCCCATAATATTCATATGTTGAAATCCTCCAATACCTCAGAATCTGACCTTATTTGGGAGTAGGATTATTGCAGATGTAATTAGTTAAGATGAGATCATACTGGAGTAGGAAGGGCTCCTAACCTAATATGACATGTGTCTTTATAACAAAAGGAAATGTACACATGCATGATCACACATGCTTGGAGAATATCATGTGAAGACTGGAATTTTGCTGCCACGAGCCGAGGAGCTCCTAGAAGGTAGGAGAGAGAGCGGAAATAGATCATTCCTTAGAGCTTCAGAGGGAGCATGGCCTTGCAAACACCTTAATTTTGGACTTCCAGCCTCCAGAATATGAGAAAATAAATTGCTGTTGTTTAAGCCGTTCAGTTTGTGATACTTTATTATGGCAACCCTAGCAAACTAATAATACAGGACACAAATTAATTCTTCCCATCTGGTTATCCAATTATCCAACACCAATAATCTTTATAAGCATTGATTTCTAAAGTGACTTCTGCAATGTATTAAGTTCTTCTATGTATATGAGTTGATGTCTATAATTTCTAGTCTGTGCCATTGTCTATTCACACAGATCATCTAGTGTTTCCAGTATGCTGGCTTTATGATGTGCTTGGGCATCTGGTAGGATAAATACACCCCACCACTCGATTTTCGGCTCCTCTTGTTTGATAATTTTTCCATACAAATTTTAGGATTTTGTTTTTCTTCATTGTTCTTAAATATTACTAAAGTGTTTCTAGATGTGTGCTATTTTCCCATTTACATTTCCTTTTTGGCAAATTATGAGGTCTTAATAATTCTTTAATTATGGGATATTTGTCTCTTTTTTTTTCTCCTCATTTATATATATTTTCTTTTGGTGGTACTTATTACCTGAATTTTGGTACTTCTACATCTATTGGTAATAATTCTTAATTTTAAACATATTTTCTTTCTCCATCCTTCTTTTCTTTCTTTTTTCTGCCAGAGTTGCCCAGTTTGATCTTTCAAATTCAATTTGATTCTCATTTCATCCAATTTTTCATCCAATTTTTTAAAACACAACGTTTACATTTCTTATACCTATTATATTTTTTTAATGAAGAACTGACTTCAGAGGCAGATAATTAAATTAATCTGAATTCTTATTCCTTGCAGTCTCAAATTTTGCTCAGATATAATCTATTTACTTATTTACTTATGGAGAGTAATATATTAAGCCTCTGTGAACCCACCACAAAACACAAAAGCTAGGATCTTGAAAACAGCCAACATCTGACAATGAGTTCTGAAACCCTATTCCCTTCCTTGACCATAGGAAGTAGTTAACCTAAATCTTGTGTTAATCATTCTCTTATAAAATGATACTTAGAGGCCTGTTGCATGAAATTTGTGCACTCGAGGGGGAGGGTCCCTCAGCCTGGCCTGCACCCTCTCACAGTCTGGGAGAGCCCTTGAGGGATGTCCGACTGATAGCAGCCAGCAGTGGACATCCTTAGTGCTGCCATGGAGGCAGGAGAGGCTGCCCCCACCACCACTGTGCTCACCAGCCATAAGCCTGGCTGAGTGGCGCTCCCCCTATGGGAATACACTACCACCAGGTGGTGAGTGCACAGCACAGTGACCAGTCATTCTGCCATTCGGTCAGTTTGCATATTAGCCTTTTATTATATAGGATATCTTTTAATTTTGATTTTTTTTGTAACTTTCAAAAAGAGTATCATGCTTTATGTAATTACTGGGAACTTACTTTCTTCACCCATTATATTGCTAAGTTCCTTCCATATTAATGTCTCCTTCTGTAGTTTATTTGTTTTGGCTCCTGTATAATATTCCTTTGTATAAACATACTACATTACTTTTCATGAATTTTCTCTTTGATGGACATTTGGGTTACTTCCAAGTTTTTTCTATTGTGAGAAATGGTACTCTGAACATTTTTCTCCCTCAATATTGCATTTCTTAATTTATTCATAAAGTGTATGAAGCTTTGAAACATTTATTTTTATTAGTTTATAGTAATCTATTGTATGAATATTCCACAATTTATTATTTCTTCTATTTTTATTTACATTTTAAGCTGTTTCCCTTTTTGGCTATTATGAATGGTATTTCTGTAAATATTCTTGCATATTTATTGATTCACCTCTGTTGCCTCAAGGTGCATTTTTGGGTAAAGTCCTAGGAATACACTCGCTGGGTCTAAGGCTTTGTTCAAATTTGGGAGATCAGTAGTTCTTAGAGAGTAGTCCAAAGATCCTGAAGTCCCGAAACACTTTCATGGAGTCCATAGTATAACAACTATTTTCATAATAACACTAAGACATATTTACCTTTTGGACCATGCTGCCATCTGCATTAATGTGGCAAAAGTCAGGGTAGGCAGAGAAACCAAGATAGCAGTACAGGTGAACACCTAAACTGCTGCCTCGCACAACCATTTCAAAACTACAACTAAAAGAGAAAACAGACATTATCCAGAATCATAGGAAAGCTGGCTGAGTGGAAATTCTATAACTAGAAGGGAAGAGAGTGGCTCACAGAGACTCAGAAGAGCTGCACAAAGCTGAGGTATGGATACAAGCGTGTGGAGAGAGCAGACGGTGGAGTACCTGGGTCGTTCCCTCTGGCAGGAGTGAGAGAGAGATTTCCAACTGCACTGAACCTCTTATCGTACTGCACTGAACCCAGTTTTGGGTGAGATTTATACAGGGTGAGTCTGGACTGTCATGAAAAGGGAGGAGTGCGTGGAAATTTAGGGGAGCTGAGAAAGGGCACAAGTCTGGGGGCGCGCACACCACTGCGCACAGAGAGGATGGACTGCTGATTGTGCCACTGGCTTTCTCTAGTGGGCGGGAGACAAAGCCTCCCAACTGTGCTGAACTCCACTTCTGACTGCACTGAACTCCAGTTTTGGGTGAAACCCTGGGGACCCAGACTCATATGGGTCTGGGAGCGCACGGGAACTGGAGAGGCAGAGGTCTAGAGGTGCATGCGTGTGCACAGAGAAGGCTGCAGCAATTACTGAGAGACACTTGAGACCCAGGGTTCAAATAGGGTGGGGCTGATTGGAATTCAAGACTGTCTGCTCAGTCCTGAGACTCTACCACATCCAAGCTCAAAAGAGAGGCTTTTGCAATTTTGCAAGTCCTGTATCATAAGGCTGACTCCAGCACAGAAGTTCTCCTGGCATAGGGAAAATGTGTAGACAAAGGAAAAGATCACAAATGAAAGAATGGAGGAAAACAAACAACTAGATATAGAGTTCAAAACCACAGTTATAAGATTTTTAAAGAATTTCCTAGAAAAGATAGATAAATTTAGTGAGACCCAAGAGGAGATGAAAAAGGACTAACTAGAAATTAAACAAACACTGAAATAAAAAATACTACACAGAGACCTAACATCAGACTAGAGGAATGCAAGAATCAAGTCAAAGATTTAAAATACAAAGAAGAAGAAAACACTCCACTGGAAAAGCAAAAAAGAAAAAAGAAAAAAAAAAGTGAAGATAGTGTAAGGAGCCTCTGGGACAACTTCAAGTGCACCAACATCAGAATTGTGGGGGTGCCAGAAGAAGAAAGAGAGCAAGATACTGAAAACCTATTTGAAGAAATAATAACTGAAAACTTCCTACACCTGGTGAAAGAAATAGACTTACAAGTCCAGGAAGCACACAGAACCCCAAACAAAGGGAATCCAAAGAGGACCACACCAAGACACATCATAATCAAAATGCCAAGAGCAGGAGAATCCAAGATGGCAGCATAGGTAAGCACTACACTGCTGCCTCGCACAACAATTTCAAAACTACAACTAAAAGACAGAATGGACAACATCCAGAACCACAGGAAAGCTGGCGGAGTGGAAATTCTACAACTAGAAGGAAAGAGAGGAGCTCACAGAAACCCAGAGGAGCTGCAAAAAGCTAAGGTATGGAGACAAGCAGGTGCCGGAAAACCTGGCTGGCTTTCTCTGGCGGGAGGGAGATGGAGTCTCTCAAAGGCATTGAACCCCTTTTCCTACGACACTAAACCCCAGATCCAGCCGAAACTCATCCGAGGGGAGTTTGAACTGTGAAAAGGGAGAAGTGCACGGAAATTTAGGGGAGTCGCAAAAGATCAGAAGTCTGGTGACGTGCACGGCACTGTGTGCAGAGAACAGACTGCTGATTGTGCCACTGGCTTTCATGAGTGGGTGGGAGACAGACCCTCCTAACTGTGCCAAATCTAACTCCACTAAATCCCAGTTTCAGGCAAAACTCTGGGTACCCAGACTCATATGGTCCTGGAGAGCAGGGGAGCCAGAAACGCAACAGTCTAGAGGCACTGCACGAGTGTGTGCACACACAGGTACCGCTCCAGTGAATATCCAGTCACGTGAGACTCAGGGGCCATAGAGGGCAGGGCCAACTGGAAGGCAAGGCAGTCCCTTAAGCCCTGAGACTCCACTCATCCCAAGCTCAACAGAGAGGCTTTTGCAGTTTTGCAAGTCTGGTATCATAAGGCTGAATCCAATACAGAAGTTCTCCTGACATAGTGAAAATGCCGAGACAAGGGAAGGGATCACAAACAAAAGAAATGGAGGAAAACAAACGACTGGATATAGAGTTCAAAACCATGCTTATAAGGTTTTTCAAGAATATCCTAGAAAAGTTGGATAAAGTTAGCGAGACCCAAGGGAGATGAAAAAGAACCAACTAGAAATTAAACATACACTGACTGAAATAAAAAGTATTATACAGAGACCTACCAGCAGACTAAAGGAAGGCAAGAATCAAGTCAAAAATTTGAAATATAAAGAATCACAAAACACTCAACTGTAAAATCAAGAAGAAAAAGGAATCCAAAAATGTGAAGATAATGTAAGGAGCCTCTGGGACAGCTTCAAGCATACCAACATCAGAATTGTGGGGGTGCCAGAAGAAGAGAGAGAGCAAGATACTGAAAACCTACTTAAAGAAATAATGACTGAAAACTTCCCGCATCTGGTAAAAGAAATAGACTTACAAGTCCAGGAAGCACACAGAAGCCCATATAAAAGGAATCCAAAGAGGACTACACCAAGACACATCATAATTAAAATACCAAGAGCAAAAGACAAAGAGAGAATATTAAAAGTAGCAAGAGGAAAACAGTTAATTACCTACAAAGGAACACCCATAGGATTGTCAGCTGATTTCTCAACAGAAACGATGCAGGCCAGACGGGAGTGGCAAGAAATATTCAACATGATGAATAGCAAGAAGCTACAACCAAGCATACTCTATCCAGCAAAGCTATCATTCAGAATTGAAGGGCAGATAAAGAGCTTCACAGATAAGAAAAAGCTAAAAGAGTTCATCAACTCCAAACCAGTATTATATGAAATGCTGAAAGGTACTCTTTTAGAAGAGAAAGGAGAAAAAGGTAAAAGATAAAAAATTATGAACAACAAATACATATCTATCACAAGTGAATCTAAAAATTAAGTGAATTAAAAATTTGATCAACAGAATGAACTGGTGAATATAATAGAATCAGGAGCACAGAAAGGGAGTGGACTGATAATTCTCAGGAGGAGAGGAGTGAGAAGTGTTCAGGGAGAGACTGGACAACAATCATACACCTATGGATGAGGTCAATGGGAGGGAGATAAGGGTAGAGGGAAGGGTGGGAGCCAGGTGGAAGGGAGCTGTGGACAGGAAAAAAGAGAAACAAATGTAATAATCTGAATAATAAAGATTTAATTAAAAAAGTAGATAAAAAATAAAAAAAACACGTCAAGAGCAAAAGACAAAGAGAGAATATTAGAAGCAATAAGAGAAAAACAGTTAATTACCTACAAGGGAGCACCCATATGACTATCAGCTGATTTCTCAACAGAAACTATGCAGGCCAAATGAGAATGGCAAGAAATATTCAACATGATGAATAGCAAGAACCTGCAACCAAGAATACTCCATCCAGAAAAGCTATCATTCGTAATGGAAGGGCAGATAAAGAGCTTCACAGATAAGAAAAAGCAAAAGGAGTTCATCAACTCCAAACCAGTATTATATGAAATGCTGAAAGGTACTCTTTAAGAAGAGGAGGAAAAAGAAAAAGGTAAAGATAAAAATTATGAACAACAAATACATATCTATCAACAAGTGAATCTAAAAATCAAGTGAATAAAAAAATCTGATGAACAGAATAAATTGATGAATATAATAGAATCAGGGGCATAGAAAGGGAGTGGACAATTCTCAGGGGGAAAGGTGTGAGGGGGGTTGCAGGGAGAGAATTGACAAAAATCATACACCTATGGATGAGGACAATATGGGAGGAGGAAAAAATGGAGGGGAGCTAATAGGGGAAAAAAGAGGAACAAATGTAATAATCCGAACAGTAAAAATTTATTAAATAGTAAAAAAAAGTCATGGTAGGCACAGTTACTAGTTCCTTAGACTGGCTCAAGTCAATGGCTCCAAATTTCAGTGTGAGTCATTATTATGGCTTCACAGCTATGTTCAGGCAAAAAAGATAAATGTCAGTTTTATTTGAGAATGTGATGAAGCAGTAAAAACTACTAATTTTACTAATTCTTAACCTTGAGTATATGTGTTTTTTAACATTCTCTGTGACGAAGAAAGAAGTATGCAAAAAGCTGTATACCAACGTATGAGGGTTCATTCAAGGAAGAAGTTGTCAAAATCTTGGAAACTTATATTACCACTTCTCCTTCTAAAACACAAAACAATAGCCTGGCTGGCATGGCTCAGTAGTTAAACATTGACCCGTGAACCAGGAGGTCACGTTTAATTCCTGGTCAGGGCACATGCCCAAGGTTGCGGGCTTAATCCCCAGTAGGAGGTATGCAGGAGACAGCCAATCAATGCTTCTCTCTTATCATTGATGTTTCTGTCTCTCTCTCCTTCTCTCTTCCTCTCTGAAATCAATAAAAATATATACATATGAAAAATAGAGAAGAATCTCTTAAAAAAATACCCACAAAACTATTTGGGGGGAAGTGCACCCCTGTTGTCCTATTATTTCATTTGTATTTATGTCAGTATTAATTGACTTAATTAATTCTAAAATGTATATGTAAATCCCTTTGGGTTTTCATCACATGAAATCATTATTTGTAAATAATATTTGTATTTCTTACTTTCCTCCTCATATAAATTTTACTTATTTTTTTTTCTTGCCTTACCATTCAAGTTAGACCACCATTACAGTAGAAGTAGTGATAGCAGGTAGCCTGGTCTCATTCCAATCCCAAAAGTTAAGTGTTCAACATTTCACTATTACTTATGATACTTGTTGTAGGTTTTTTATAAATACCCTTTGGTTGGTAAAATAAGTTCTTCCCAATTTTTGCTTTGCTAAGAGTTTTTTCTTTTTATCAAGAATAGATTTGAGCCCTGGCCAGTGTGGCTCTGTTGAGTATCGTCCCATGCACCAAAAGGTCACCCAGTTAGATTCCCGGTTTGGACACATGCCCAGGTTGCAGGCTCAGTCCTCAGAAGAGGATGTGGCAATAGATGTTTCTCTTTCATAGAAGTTCACTCTCTCCTTCTCCCTTCCACTTTCTACCAAAAACCAAAAACAAACAAAAAATCCTAAAAACCTTCAATTAAAAGAAAAATGTATGTAAATGTCAAATTGCTATTTTAAAAAAATATTTTATTGATTTTTTACAGAGAGGAAGGGAGAGAGATAGAAAATCAGAAACATCGATGAGAGAGACATTGATCAGCCACCTCCTGCACACCCTACAGTGGAGATGTGCCCGCAAGCAAGGTACATGCCCCCAACCGGAATCGAACCTGGGACCTTTCAGTCCACAAGCCGATGCTCTATCCTCTGAGCCAAACCGGTCTCGGCAAATTGCTATATTTTTTAAAAAAGAAATAGACGTTGAATTTTATCAACTGCTTTTTTCTACATGTATTGAGATGTTAAAATGATTTTTCTCTTTTATTCTGTTAATTTTAAAATTAAATAAATTAGTGATAAATTGGTTGGCTAATTGCTTTTGAAATATTAAACCAATGTTGCATTCCTAGAATATACGTAATTAAGTGCAAAGTATTATCTTTTTCTATATTTCTAGAATGAGTGTGTTATTATTTGGTTTGGAAAGTTCTGAGTAAGAAAGTTTCATAATTTTCCTTTTTTTGGTAATGTTCCTACCATTTTTTGGAATTGAAGTTATACCAGCTTTCTAAATATAGTTAAGGGAACAGAAGAGTTTGTGTTTAGAAGAATCTTTCAAGATATAAAAGAACACAACTCAAAAAATTTCATTTCCTTCTGAAAAGTTACTAGGTGCTGTGTGGATAAGCAAAACAAGTGTTTGTTGTTCTCTGTTTTTTACATCAAACCTTAAGAGTTAATGACTGACTGTGTCATTCTATGAATAACATCTTAGGATGCTCTAAAGCCTTTAGAAAAATACTAATGCAATTGTTCTATACTTCACTTTAAAGCTCAGGCTAATGATAATAATAGTTTGAATATAGACATTATTGTTAGTTAAACATAGAGTGCTACACTAGGAACGATTTCTGCATAATTTAGTATTTTCTCTCCCTTGGCCAGGACTGAATATATATCTATTAGATGCTTCAATATTTGTCCTTTAAAAAAAACGGTGGTAAACTACACATAACAAAGAATTTTTTACCTTTATCATTCTTAAATGTGCAGTTCAGTGGCATTAAGTACATTCACATTGTTGTGCAACCATAATCACCACCCATCACCAGAACGTTTTTATCTCCTCAAACTAAGCCTCTGTACCCTTTAAACACTAACTCCCATTCTCCCTCCCCCATCCCCAGGCAATGTGCTTCTCCTTTCTGTCTCTATGAATGTGATATTTAGGTACCTCCTTTAAGTGAAATCATACAGTATTTGTTTTTTGTGACTATTTTACTGAGCATAATGTCCATAAAGTTTTTCTCAAATCATAGCATGTGTCAGAATTTCTTTCCTTTTCAAGGCTGCATAATATTGCATTGTATGCATATGTTACATTTTATTTTTTCATTTCATCCATCCATGAACACTTAGATTGCTTTCAGGCTTTGGCTGTGAACATAGGTGGACCATGTCAAGTTATGTGGAAAGCACCAATGAAAAAATAGAACAGATTCTGGTTTGGGGAGGTTTACAAGTTTGATGAAGAAGTGTTATTTGAAATAACAACAACAACAATAAATTTCACGTTTTTTTTTAAATTATCTATGCCAGTAGTTTGCATTAATGACTTGTAGCATATTATCTAGGGAAATGGGTCCATCAATAGCATGCATTCTGACTTCTCATTTTTCTAATACAGGCAAAAATGAAAGTAGGAAGTATGACTCTGTTGAGAATTAATGCAGCTTGTTGCTCAATCCCTGTGTTCCTTGAAGCCATGCATCGGTCTCTCTGTAAAATGGGCTTGATGCTATAGTGTTTAAGTCTTGTGGTGTCACTGTGGAAGCTGAAAGGGCCTCTGGCAGTGCCCTGCACAGGTGACCTCAGAAGGAACAACCTGATGGCACCCCCACACTATGCCGTGGAAGCTTCCGAGTTTCAGAATTCCTGCACCCACCCTCTCCTGTAGCCAGAGATGGGGACCTGCTGGGGCTGGCTTGGGGTGGAGAGAGCAGTCGTTTTCAGTATCAGCCCTCGACAAGGGTTGTTATTTTTCCTGTCATGTTTGTTGGGGTCCAGCTCAAGTTTGTTTTTCTTGCAGAAAGGCAGGAAGGCCAATTTGGAACACACACAACTCACATGTCATCGATGATGACTTGGCCCAGCACTTGGCATTGGCTCCTTGACAGTTAAAAGGCACAGGGTGGGCGAGCCCCTGCCGCCGCACTGAGGAACAAGGAAAAGGAGGGAGAATGCGAGATGCTTATCTGTGCAGGCCGTTCAGGCCCCTCCATTCTTTCCCCCTGCTCACGCCTCCCTCAAGGGACTTCTGGCTTCGGCTCACACAATCTCCCGCCTCGAGGGCCCTGCTGTTCAGTGGCCGCCTCCACTCTCTGTCCACCTCTTCCTCTGACTGAATGCGTGAGGAAGCATCCCACCCCAAAGAGAGGAAAGTCTGGATCAGCAGAGATCCATGCAGCAGCCTTGTGGGAGGCAGAAGCAGGAAGAGGGAGAAAGAGCACTTTCCATTTTGGACCCAAGACAATTGTGTGGCTCTTTGAGAAAAGCTTGGTGTTTTTCCACTCAGACTTCAGGAGTGTTGGTAGTCACCGTTTACAAGTTTTCACTGGCTTTACATATTAGGGGGCTGTGTGGGGTGGTGTGCCCTTGAAGTGTGTGTGGCTGTTTGATGAGTGTGGTCCATTCCTATTATGGAAAGGCCTTGGACCTTCTGAAGACCAAATCACACTTGGGAAAGGAGCACTCTTATTCCAGGGAAACTTGACTGGGTAAAACTGCAAATTAAAAATAGTACAAACAGCCCAGCCAGCGTGGCTCAGTGGTTGAGCATCGACCTATGAACCAGGACCTATGGTTCTATTCCCTGTCAGGGTACATGCCCAAGTGTGGGCTTGATCCCCATTATGGGGCATGCAGGAAGCCAATTAATGATTCTCTCTCATCATTGATGGTTTCTCTCTTTTTCTCCATCTCCCTTTCTCTCTGAAATAAATAAAAATGTATTTAAAAAATAATAAAAACAATAACATTTCTAAAATATGATCTTATGTTCTCAATAACGAAGACTCCCTCAGTTGATCCATTATAAAATGAAATGTTTTAGGCAGTCAGTGCCACTTTGAGAGTATGTAGCCCCTCAAAGCATCAGTTTTGTCACCTGTGGAATGACTAATGTTGGGGCTTACTTTGTAGGGTTTGAAAGGACTCAGAGAGACCCCACTTAGTATAATTCCAAACACCTAATCATCTCCCCCGCAAAATGACAGCTGTTTTTGTGATTTCTATCTTTCCATTGCTTCTTTTTGAAAAGAGTTATGATAGTTGTAGTTGGAAAGGAAGGAAGAGTCAGGCTTGAAAGCTACTTTGAAAAATTATACTTTACCTAGTGGTATACAATTAGCAATTAAACACTCAAAAACATTTGTGGAATGAATTAATAGCTTTATAATTTCCTTTTAAAATATTTATTTTATTGATTTTTTTATAGAGAGGAAAGGAGAGGGATAGAGAGTTAGAAACATCAATGAGAGAGAAACATCCATCAGCTACCTCCTGCACACTCTCTACTGGGCATGTGCCTGCAACCAAGGTACATGCCTTGACTGGAATCAAACCTGAGACCTTTGAGTCTGTAGACTGATGCTCTATCCACTGAGCCAAACCGGCAAGGAAGCTTTATGATTTCTTGGTCTTCTGCCTATCTTATCTTTCAAGTACAATAAAGCAGGAACCTTGTTTTCCATTTCCTGCAGGTAAAATATATCTTTCATGTCAGATTTTTGTTGTGTTGAAGTTTCTTTTTAGATACATAATCCCTGCTATCCTTTAAAATATTTCACTTGCTTATTAAGTCCTTCACAAATAATATACAGATGTAGTAGATCACATGACCAAAGCCAGCTACAGCAATGACTCCCATCCATAGTCACTGTACAGGGTGACTTTATCACTCCCACCAAGAGATGATGTCTCATTCTCATTCTCATTCTCATTGCCGTGAATCTGGGCTGACCCTGTGAGTGCTTTGACCAACATAGAGCAGTAGAAGTCATGTTTTGAGACTGCAAACCTACGCATGAAGAAAGACTGACAGGTTCTGTCTTTCTGCTCTGGGAACTCCTGATGGAAGTCCAGTAGGTAAGCAGTCTGGCTACTGGGCAGACCCTGAAAAAGAGGCCACATGGAGAGGGAGAGGTCCTGAAACTGTGTATGTTGAGAAGTCCAGCTGACCCACCCACGCTCCAGCTGAGCACAGGCCCTAGCTAACCTGCCAGGCTAGTGAACCCGAGTGGCATGGCCCCAGGCAAGACCAGCAGAAGAAATACTCTGCTCCTCCTGCGTAGCAGAATCATGAGCAAATAAATAGTTGTTATTTTAAACTACTAATTTAACTTAATTAAGTAGCTTATTTTATTTGATTGTTGACAGTATTACAGATGTCTCTCATTTTCTTCCTTTTGGGCCCCTCCCACCCAAACCCTGCCCCACCCCAGCCTTCTTTATGCCATTGTCTGTGTCCATGAGTTATACATATATGATCTTTGGTCAATCTCTTCCTGTTTCTTCCCCCTCCTGCCCTTACCCCCCCCCAGCATTGAAATCTGTTATTCTGTTCCATATAATCATATCTCTAGGCCTATTTTGCTCTTCAGTTTATTTTGTTCATTAGATTCCACATATAAGTGATATCATGCAATATTTATCTTTCTCTAACTGACTTATTTTCCTTAGCATAAAAAGTCTCCAGGTCCATCTATGTTGTCTAAAAGAGTAAGAATCCTTCTTTTTTACAGCAGCATAGTATTCCATTGTTTAAATGTACCACAGCTTTTTTTTTTTTTTAAAAATCCTCACCCGAAGATATCTTTTCTATTGATTTTCAGGCAGAGTGGAAGGGAGGGAGGAGGGCAGAGGGGGATAGAGAGAAACATGGGCGTGCACCACTCTGACCACACCTCCACGCAGCCGGGGGATTGAACCTGTAACTGAGGAATGTGCCCTTGACCAGGAATCAAACCTGAGATCTCTTAGTCTGCAGGCTGATGTTCTAACCACTTAGCAAAACTGGCCAGGGCTGTACCACTGCTTTTTTGTCCACTCATCTGCTAATGAGCTGTTCCCAGACCTTAGACGTTGTAAGTAATGCTACTATGAACATAGAATGAATATATTCTTTCTGATTGGTGTTGCAGGATTCTTAGAATACATTCCCAAAAGTGGGATCACTGGGTTGGATGGAAGATGCATTTTTAAATTTTTGAGGAACCTCCATACTGTTTTCCACAGCAGCTGCATTCCCACCACCAATGCATAAAGGTTCCCTTTTCTCCACATCCTCATCAGTGCTTGTTGTTTGTTGATTTATTGATAGTAGCCATTCTGGAATGTGTGAAGTGATATCTCATTATAGTTTTCAATTTGTATCTCTCTGATTATTAGTGACCGTGAGCATGTTTTCATATGTCTATTGGCCATCTGTATGTCCTATTTGAAGCAATATATATTCAGGTCTTTGTCCATTTTTAAAATCGTATCATTTGTCTTCCTGGTATTGAGTTGTATGAGTTCTTTGTATATTTTGGAAATCAAACCTTATCAGATGTATCATTGGCAAATATGTTTTCCCATACTGTAGGGTCCCTTTTCATTTTGTTGATGATTTCTTTTGGTGTGCAGAAGCTTTTTAGTTTGATGTAGTCCCATTTGTTAATTTTTTCCTCTGTTTCCCTTGCTCTAGGAGATATATCAGTGAAAATACTGCTAATTAAGATGTCTGAGATTTTACTGCCTATGTTTTCTTCTAGGAGTTTTATGACTTTGCAATTTACATTTAAATCTTTTTCCATTTTGTGTATGATATAAGCTGATGGTCTAGTTTAATTTTTTGCATGTACCTGTAATTTTGCATGTACCTTGCAATTTCCCAACACCACTTATCGAAGAGACTGTCTTTACTTCATTATATGCTTTTGCCTCCTTTGTCAAATATTAATTAACCATATTAACGTGGGCCGATTTCCTTTCCTTTGAAGGCTGAATAACATTCCATTGTATGTACATGCCACGTTTTGCTTGTCCATTTACTCACCGATAACATTGTGTTGTTTATACTATTTACCTATTTTGAATAATGCTACTATAAATATGGGTACAAATATCTCTTTTAGTCCCTGCTTTCAATTCTTTTCTCTTTAAAAAATTTAAAAAAATTTCTAATAAGGTACAGACTTATATTTGTGCATCCAGCAGACTTTTCTGTAAGATGTAAGATCAGCAGAAAAAATTGGAGGTATCATGCTACCTATCAAGCTATACTACAAGGCCATAATAACTGAAATAGCATGGTATTGGAATAAAAATAGGCATACAGAATGGGGCCAAAGTTGTTTGTATGGAAAATACTACAATAATTAATAAATAATAATCAAGAATAAGCTCTGTGTTTTGGGTACTCAAAACTGTAAATATACATTTGCCCCACTCTGTATAGATCAACAGAATGGAGAGCCCAGAAATAGACTCACATCTACACAGTCAATTAACATTTGACAAAAGAAGTAAAAAACATACAAAGGAGTAAAGACAGTCTATTCAATAAATAGTGTTGGAATTTTTTGGACAGATATATATATATAAAAATGAAACTAGACACTGTCTTACACAATATCCTATCTAATAAAAGAGTAATATACAAATTGACCATCATTCCAACACACAAGATGGCTGCTCCCATGTGGTCAAAGATGGTTGCCCCCATGTGGACACAAGATGGCCACCATAAGATGGTCAGCAGAGGAGGGCAGTTGGGGGCAATCAAGCCTGCAGGGGAGGGCAGTTAGGGTTGACCAGGTCAGTAGAGGAGGGCAGTTAGGGGCAATCAGGCTGGCAGGGGAACAGTTAGACATCAATCAGGCTGGGAGTGTTTAGGGGGTGATCAGGATAGCAGGCAGAAGTGGTTAGGGACAATCAGGAAGGCAGGCGGCAAGCAGTTGGGAGCCAGCAGTCCTGGATTGTGAGAGGATGTCAAACATCGCTCAAGAGGTCTCAGATTGGAGAGAGTGCAGGCTGGGCTGAGGGACACAAACCTCATGTATGAATTTCATGCACTGAGCTTCTAGTATAAGAATAAACTCAAAATTGATTAAAGATTTAAATGTAAGACTCAAAACCATAAAATTCCTAGAAAACAACATAGACAGTAAAATCTCAGACATGTCTCTTAGCAATATGTTTCTGATATATCTCATTGTGCCAGGGAAACAAAAGAACAAATAAATAAATGAGACTACCTCAAACTAAAAAGCTCTGCACAGCAAAGGAAACTATCAACAAAACAAAAAGATAACATACTGTGTAGAAGATACTTACCAATTATACATCTAATAAAAGGTTAATATCTAGAATTTATAAAGAACTCAGACAACTTAACACCAGAAAAACAAACAATCCAATTAAAAATTGGGAAGAAGACCTCAATAAGGTACTTCTACAAGGAAGACATACTGCTTGCCAGTAGATATATAAAAAGTTGCTCAACATCACTAACAATCAGGGAACAGACAGAAATAAATTTTTCATTGTATAGTGATGTTCAGGAAGTGCCCTGACTCAGAGAGCATGGCCTTCCAAGGTCTGAGATGAATGCTTGCAGTACTATCAAAGTCTCTCCACTCTGAATGGTAGAATCCAACATCTCCCAGCCTGAGGGACCCGAGGATTCTTGTGGAGCTCTCAGCCTGTAGCCGCTCTTCTCTGCAGGACCTACTGAAATGTTCTCTGCACTGTTGCAGTCTAGCCTTCAGCCCAGGACCATGGGGCAAACCCACTCAGACTTCTGCCACACCTTCTCCTTTTCCCTATAAATTCCAGCTACTTCACCCAAACTCCAGTATCTGCTTCTACAGGTCAGAGAGTTCAGAGTTCTCTGCTCCCTGTGCTGCAATTTTGAGTGTGTCCCTGGGCTGAAAGCCAGGCTAAATTGGGGCTCATTTCGAGTATTTTCCTTTTCTCCAGGATTACCACATTCTGTTTCCTGTTGTCCAATGCTTGGAAACATGTGCTTTATATATTGAGTTCAGGGAAGCTAGGGCTGGTACCAGTTACTCTGTCAAGGTTGGAAACTGAAGTCTGAATTTTGGAAGAAGTAGCAAAGTTTTCCGAACTGTACACAATTTTTACAATATTGTATGGTTTTGTGGTCTTGTTTACATAAAATGATAGCCTTTTATAGCCTGAAGAGATTGTAAAATATTTTCATTTGTTACTTTTAGAGATGAGAAAACAGAGACCCAAAAGGGTAGAGATTTGTCAAGGTGAAAAGCTAGGGGAATGGCAGCACTAGTTTTATCTGGTCCTCTTCATTTTTAAATACGTATAGTACTTCCTGTGGAAGGCAGAGTTAATAGCTCTCTCTTCTTAACTCCCACTTTCTTGTCTTCATTCCCATTGTTTGCAGAGTCTCAGCCAGCCTCAGAATCACAGGGCAGTATGGCAATTATGCTTGTTATTAATTAATGTCTCTCAGCTCCAAGCCTTATTTCTCAATACTCTGTTCTGTAATATTCTTCTTTTAATTGTGGTAAAATAGACATCACATAAAATTTATAGTCTCAACATTTTCAAGTGTGCAACTATCACCATGAACCAACTTCAAAACTTATTTGTCATGCCAACTAAAACACTGTACACAGTAAACACGAACTCCCCTCTCCCTCCCAGCTCCTGGTAACCACTATTCTACTTTCAGTCTCTGTACATTTGAGTCTTCCAGGTGCTGCATAGCAGTGGAATTACACAGTATTTGTCCTTTTGTGTCCAGCTTATTTCATTTAACACAAAGTTCTAAGGTTCATCCATGTTGTAGCATGAGTCAGAACAATATTCCATTGTATGTAGATATCACATTTTGTTTATCTACTTGTCTATCAAAGTAGATAGACACTTGGGTGGTTTCCACCTTTTGGCTATTGTGAATAATGCTGCTGAGACTATGGATGTTCAAGTATTGGTTCGAATCCTTGCTTTTGATTCTTTTGGAACATACCCAGAAGTGGAATCAGGATAATTTTGGCCTGCTGGAGGAATCATCATTCAATGATCCTATTCCCAAGGAGGTGAAAGTGACTCTGGGTCAGAAGGTTCCCTGTAAGGAGAGGTTAAATGGTCATAGCTTGATTCTCCTTTTTCACTAGAAATCTGATGGTCCTGAGGATTCCCTAGGCCTCTTGAACCTCTTCCCCCTCTTCCTGGAAGCAAAGTTGAGAGTCCGAGTGGATCCTCCAACAAAGATGGAGGGGAGAGAAAAGCTCTCCTTTCAGATTAAGGTCTACCCAATGGTGAGGGACAATATGAGGAATGTTCTCTGCCAAATGCTGTATATGGAACATCAAGTGCATAAGGATCCATTTCTAAAAGTTTACATTTAAGTGCTGTTTTAGTTAATTTTTGTCTGATGTCAGAATTTTCTCTCTTTTTTTAAATATATATTTTTTAAATTTTCACCCAAGGACACTTTTCCCATTGATTTTTAGAGAGAGTGGAAGGGAGAAGGAGAGATAAAGAAAGAGAAACATCAATGAGAAAGAGACATCAATTGGTTGCCTTCAGCATGCACCTCGGGGACTAGGGATCAAACCTACAACTGAGGCATGTGCCCTTGACCAGAATCAAACCCACACTCCTTCAGTCTGCAGGCTGGCATTCTATTCACTGAGCCGAACTGGCTAGGGAAGAATTTTCTTTCTTTAAATCTAATTGAGGTTTCTTTTAGCTGTCCAATCTGTCAACCACTTATGTGAAATTTTCTCATGGGAAATAATCTGCCCTTGATAAGAATGAATGGCTCTCTCCAATTCTTCAAGATCTTTGACTTACTTTCTATTGGCCTCCAGCACTTCAGCTATATGGCTGACCTAGCTTTTCATCTGTTTTACAAAGTTTTTCCTCTTTCTTGAACCAGTTATTTTCTTCTATTGTCAACTTCCTGTGAAATATCACTTCATTTCCTAGACACAGCTCAGTCATTACTGTAAGTTTGTGCTGAAGCATTTGATTCTCATTTCCAAGATGTTCATTTTCTCACTGCAGAGATGCTGTTCAAGTCTGGAGATGTTTTTCTAGAATATACATTTATTTCAGAGAGAAAGGGAAAGGGAAAGAAAGAGAGAAACATCAATGATGAGAATTATTATTGGCTGCCTCCTGCATGCCCCACCTGGGGATTGAGCCTGCAACCCTGGCATATGCCCTAACCAGGAATTAAAACGTGACCTCCTGGTTCATAAGTCAATGCTCAACCACTTAGCCATGCTGGCAGGCAAATCTGGAGATTTTTAATATACTCTGTAAGCTCTTTCTTTTTTTTATCTACTTCAGTTACTTAATATACATTTGACTTCTTTCTTCCTCCAGGGTTTTTAAAGAAACCTTAAAAACACTAGCAGCATGATTCAACTTCTTCAAAGTTCTTTTTTTTGTTGTTGTTGATAACCTAGGAGTGCCCTGTTTTCTGAATCATTCTTCAGTTCTAAGTCCAGTTTTCATCCATTAAGTCTTCTCCAAGTACAGCAGTCCAATCTTGCATCTTTAGCAAGTATTCAGTCAGGAATTTGATCTGATTTTATCACATAGAACTTATTTTACATATATTTTGGAGTCTTCAAATGTTATTTTCTGTTTATTAAACTCACTCACTTGTTTATTCCATTCTTCAACTTCTTGTAAAAGCTGTTTCTGGCTTTCCTGAAGTTGGAATTTTCATTTAAAATATCTTTCTAGCTATCTCAAGTCATTCTTTATTCATTTGAAATATTTTTGAAGGTAGTTTTGGCTTCAGTTACTTGTGAAATGAGTGATTTTGGTTCTTCTAAGGACTATATCTCTTTTTTGAAATGTCCATCATTGATTTGTCTTGTTCAGAATGTTTAGATTTCTCTTCTTTTTTTTTTTCTAGAAAGAGTATTTCATCCCCAAATTCGGGTTTGGAACTGTTCATGACTCCCCTCTTCTGAGCATTACAATAGGGCCCACAGACTATTCCAAACTACATTATTATTGAAAGCAATGTCTGTAAGAAGCTTGGGGAAATGACAAGGCGAATGTTCACCACATGCCTTTGCTATTTCCTTTCCAACTCTTTCATTTTACCACTCTGAAGAGGCTAAGTCATCTTTCATAGACCCTTTCCCTTAACTGATTGCCTACACTCTCTTCTATTCCCCCTGTCCTAAACTTAGCTGGGTTTCTGTTACAGTTTTGCAAACACCATTCTCCTCTAGGTGCCAAGAGTAACTAGCCAGAGGGTTAATGTGTTAATGGTGCTAGTGGGTATGTGGTTAACCTTCTCAATCATTTACAGTCAATAGCCACAGGACCCATGTCCCAATCTTTCCCCTCCCCGCAAAGTACTTACTGCCTAAAAACCTGCTGTTTTCCATCAAGGGGTGAGGGGAGGTGAGAAACCAGGAAGCTGAGATTTCTAAGAGGATCTGGAAAAAAGAGCAAAGATCATCTATATGCTGTGAAGTGGTTTTCACACACAACTGATAAATCATGCTGTTCTTGAAATTAAGATGTTGGCATTGAACAAGCACAAATGCAGACTAAATATATGATTGCCTCATCCTGATTAACATCCCAATGTCCTGAACAATAGAGCCACATAGTGAGAAGGGCTGTGGTATGTTTGGTCTTGTCTTGCTTGGGAATATTGTGAGGCCTAGTCAACCAGTATAAGAAAAATAACTTGAAGGTGAAGTGCTATCTGATAGTACTTAAAGAATTCTTCCAAAACATACAGATTTAATGAAAAGAGGAAAAATTGAGTATAGATAACACCAACATTGAAAAACAAAACCTGTTTCTAGGGAAGCAACAATATTTTCCTTTTTAATACAAGCAGAAGGTAACAATGAACTTTGAGAATTCCAGTCCTTGAACTCAAGAGTCAGGAGTTGAGTAAAGTCTCTTATTCTTGTAGATTTAACAAATTAACTCAGAAGTCTGCTCTTGGCAAAGCTTGCACATTCTGAAATAACAGACATTTGCAGTTCAAAATCTTGAATTTTCTAAATTACTTTTCTATAAAAGTCTTCTTTGTTTTTCATTATTATTATTACAGAAAAAATGCTCATGCCTCATAATTTTAGAGAGCGCCAATAAACAGAAATAAAAGCAAAAAGACAGATGACTGTACCCCTTTAGTACATAGGCTGACTGTTTCGGTTATCATGTTGGTGTTTATCTTTTTCAGAGAATATTTTCCTCTACAAAATGGGATAATACCATAAATCCTATGTGGAAACATGTTTTTCTCACTGCCCAATGCATCTTGAGCATGTTTGCAGGTCAGCAATGGATTGCCAGTGCAATGCAGTATCAGGGGCTGCATTCTAAGCCAAGCACTGTGCTTCTGGGCTGGTTTGTCAACATTAGCAAGATTGGCAGAGTTCCCGCCATGATGAAGCTGACAGTTTAGTGAGAAAGAAACAGGAAACTGTAATGTACCACAGGGTAATGAAGAAGAACAGGTGTATGATAGAACCATACATGGCTTTTTGGAAGGATGAGTACTGAAGCTGAGACTTGAAAAATAAGTCAGAATTAACCAGATCAGGATAGAAGGAGGGTGTTGCAGGCAGAGGGGGTCACACTGGTACTAAGTTTTTGTGAGGAAAAAAGCATTTGGGGCTCAGGAAATCAAGCAGAGGACAGCATCCTTGTGGCCAATGAGTTAGGGAGGAGGGTCACCACACTACGCAGTTCAGGTCAAACGTGAGATAAGCACCATAATATATGATCAAGTGCTCAGATTGTGCCCTAAGTGCATTGAGAAACTGTGAAAGGTTTGATCAGAAGAATGACCTTCAGACTTGGGTTTTGGGAAGATGAGCAGAATTAGAATTGAAGTGTAGAAAGGTGTTGTTGTGTTGGGCCCAGAGTGTGACAGTGACACCAAGGAAGATGCCTCTATAGAATTTGGAAAGTAGAGATAGAGATAAACAAGGTTGGTTCAAGAAATCCTTATGAAGTAGGTAGGAAAGTATTTTTGTTGTGTTATTCACTGAGACTGAGAACTCAAGCAGAAGAACCAGGATTGGAAAGAGGGATGCATATGGTGAGCTTAGCCTGGGGCATGTGAAATTGGGGTCCTTAAAGCCTTTTCCTGTGGACATACGACTAGGTAAGCCAACCAGGTACTTAGTCACAGGTATATATTTCACTATCTTTTGCTGGCATCTCTATGTTCCGGCTCTTCTGAAAGAATTACAGCTTCTTACATACACTTTGCTCCCTTATCTCAGTCTTTATAAATGCTATTATCTCAGCTTGGAACATCCTTCTTTTCCCCTTATGTTTTTCTGCTACTTAATTTCAATTCATACTGATAACTTGACTTCTACCAGGAAGTCATCCCAGATGCACCTGGATCTGGTTTAGGGGACTGACTAACACATTCCCAGACCATCCCGTATCCCAGCACTTGTCATGTGATAACTGCTGATTTTCTTCTTTGTGTTCTCCCCAAAGTTTATAAACTTCATGAGAGAAAGTATTGCTGGAGAAATTAGTGGGCCAGATTTTCTCGCCGCTTATGGGAGTGAGGTTCTTTGGGTACGGCTGAAATAAACATTTCAGAGGCCCCTATGGGAGAATTAGACATGGTAAAAAGACTTTCTTTACATGGAGTTCCATTTCTCGGGTTCCAGAGTTCCATGTCCCTTAAGCCAACCCTTAAAGAAGTGCAACTGGGGGTTCAGTAGAGCCAAAAGCAGAGCCAGAGTTCAGAGTTTCTGTTCCATGTTGCATCTGGGTCCAGTTGAGCATCGGGCTAATTAAAGTCTGTTAGTCCATTATGTGGAATCCACAGGGCTGTGGGCCTGGTGAGTGAATGTAGGGGAATGTGCCCCCTGCAATAGGAGTCCTAAGAGGACCAAGAGCCAAGAGCAAGAGAGCCAAACAAATGAACTTCCCTTTTCTAGGAGTTTAAATATTCAGGTTTCTCCCCCTTGCAGTGGCCACACCTATTCTGGCCACTGACTTGTTCCCAGAAGTGATTGACAAGAAAGCACCTTCCTATGTCACTCAGGACTTAATGGACATGTATGCAAACTGCCTTTGTCCAGTCCCTTCCCCCACCTATCAGTGGGAACAGACTTGGAGAGTGTTAAACTACAGCTTTCTAGCAAAACTGTACAAATGGCATGTCTATATGATCTAGTCTTCCCTGTATTCCTTTCCTGTTAATAATGACATATTTAGGATTTCGGAAGTTTATCCTAAACTAGAAATTATCAAGATACAGAGGAGTTCTTTTCGTTTTTACAGGTGATTTTTACAATCTGAAGTATTGATGCGGCGTGGTATACCTAAATGGTAGCAATTTTAAGAAAAATAAGAAGGAACCTTTTGTCTTTGCTTTGAAATGATTTCCCAGAAATGAAAGATTGGATTAATTTTTTAAAATGTCCATGGCACCTTCTGGAGTGCTTTCATGAAAAGTCATAATAACTCAAGAATGAGACACCATGGGATGGAGAGGACCATATATTGGGACTCGATAGGGATCCTGAGGTTAGGATATGTCTGGAGACCCATTTAAAACAATGGCAGCTTGCAACTCTGCTAATTACTGGCTCTTGCCTATCTGTTTCTGTTAGAATTACTAAGCAAAAAGGTATTGTATTGTATTGAACCTCTGCATAACAGGAGGGAGAATTTATGGAGGATTAACTTTCTTTCATCTTTTTGCCTTTAAATAGAAGAACAAGTCTAACAGAGTGAATTAAAGGGAGGTACTTTCTTAAAGGCTTTGAAGTTTTCTTTGCAAACAGAGTTGAATTGATTTGAGCATTTTTCCTTCAAAGTAAGAGCCCTGCAAGCAAGTTTTCTTTATACATTCCTTGCTCTTGGTGAGTCAGCAGAGGTTATACAGTAAGAAAGAGGATCTGATAAGGAGTGGGAGCAAGCCAACCCCTTTAGAATATTAGTAAATGCTGAGGAGCTCATAAAATGACAAAACAATTTCTTTAATGATCAAAAAGTTCTCCTTCTGCACCCTGGAAGCATTAAAACATTAGGACGGTGATAAGGTTAACAAAAAACAACCACAAAATCCAAGTAGTAATACAACCTTAAGTGTCTGCATCTCATTGCTCTTTATTTTTTTAAAATGTATTTTTATTGATTTCTGAGAAAAAGGGAAAGTGAGAGAGAGAGAGAGAAACATTAATGATGCATGTGAATCATTGATCGGGTGCTTCTTGCACACTCCCCACTGGGGATTGAGCTTACAACCTAGACACACACCCTGCCCTGGAATTGAACCGTGACCTTCTGGTTCATAGGTTGATGCTTAACCACTGATCCCCACTGGCCAGGCCATCTCAGTGCTATTTAAATTCAGCTACATGCTGTCCAATGGTGGGGCTTTCTATGTATTAGTAGCTAAACACACACACACAACAAAACCATGTGTAAAATGTTTCAAAATAGCCAATATTAATGTCTTATATAAGTTTTGATGATCACCCCACATTCAGGATACTTTCCTTATTGAGCGTGTACCCTGTAATGGGCTTAACACAGCCTTTGGGCCTCTGCAGCTCAGCTACCCATCAGCTTTTGTACTGCACAGACTTTCTGGGACTCAGTTTCCTCATCTGTGCAATGGGGGTATTGATGGGAAACAATTCAGGAAGCTACTTCTGCTGTAGTGGCAGGGAATTAATGACGAGATACGCGTCCTGTGCTTTTGAGATACTTTGCTTGCATTTTATTTTACTAAGTAAAAAAAAGAGAATATTTGGATTAAACGAGGCCATGTATGGAAATAGTCCAGCTCAGATCTCTGGGATGGCATTGGAACTGCTCTTACCTGGACAGCTGCTGGCCTAGGTGCCAGCATAGCCACAGGACCTGCCCGGGTTCACCTTCTCTTGGGGTAAAAGGAGGGGTGTCAAACCCAGACCTTTTTACAGACTCCAGTGTTCGAATCTTAAAAGCAGGCAAGTACTTTACTCAGAGTTGAACTTGGGAGAACAAGAAAGGATTGGGAAATTTTCCTGTGGCTAGAATAGAACGGGAATCCGACACCCGTGAGGCAGTGAGCATTGCCTTTGGTCTCCGTGGTGCTCTCGTGGGAGGACACCCTCTGCACCCCGTCTCACGCAGGCTGGGAAAACCAAGGCAGCAATCGTTCTTGCTGAGCTTGGAGGCCTCATCTCTGCTGGCCCTTCAGTTCGTAAGGCTTTTCGGCTCCAGATTTTCTTCTCACCTTTATCGTGCCTCCTCTCCTCCTGTGTATACTCATGCATGCAAATTTTAATGTAACGCTCTTTTGTTTTACCATTGATGAGGTGCTGTAGCAACTTAATACTTGTTCATATTAATTAGCCTATGGCAAAATTGGTTTCTCTTTCTTCTTTTAAATCCTCACCTAAGGATATGTTCATTGATTTTAGAAAGGGAGGGAAGGGGAGAGAGAAACATCAGTGTGAAAGAGAAATATCAATTGGTTGCCTCCCATATGTGCCCCGACTAGGGATCGAACCCTAAACCTTTTAGGTTCACTCCAGCCAGCTGAACCACCTGGGCAGGGCTGAAATTGGTTTCTTTATACTTGTTTTGACCCAGGTCGGTGTGACCAGAGTCTCGGGAGAACCTTACTGTATGTCCCCAAGGAGCAATTATGGTATCCGCTAATTCATGGCTCACAGTGACTTTTTAGAACACAACTACTGTGAATAATGAGAATTGACGTGAATGTGTGCATGTGTGTACATAAACTTATGTACAGAAAACACACATAAAACCATCTTCAAGGAAAATAAATCTAATTGAGAAGGTAAAATAAAAAAAATAAATAAAGGCAATACAAATGGAAGCACTTGAGTGACAACTTAAAGAGCTTGGAACAAACTGACAGCTGATTAGCGAATGAGTTAACCTATGGAACTCTTGATATCCGAGTAAAGCTTTCCCCTGCGATGAAATGGAGCAATGACACCCACTGCTTGGCTAATTTCTGCTTATTTTTCAGTACAAATAAAGCTGTGTTCAAAGTAAGGATAAGCATATCCATGTTAATTTTATGTAAGACTAATTTCCCTAACAACAGAGAGCATGTTTCTTTGAACTCTGCCTGCCATCTAGGCCGCAAAACTGCTACTTAATGTCCTTTGCGCGGGTTTATGTTCCTTGAAAGTGACAGATCATTCTGTTTGTACTCTACATCGAATCTATATGTCTGCCAAATTGCAACTTTTTTTTTTCATATTTAGCAATGGACCAAAGTATTCATGTGAAGAGTTTAAAGCCAAAATTTGTAATTATCAACTGACAAAGTTCACTTAAAATGACCATTCTCAGAGGAGAGGCTCGTATCAGTTGGAATTATTCTATCCTTTAACATGTCGTCAACTGCTTGGTAACTTTAGAAATTCTGGCAGAAGTTTAGCCAAGTGCCAGTTTTCCCCAACTTCTTCCTTGATTTTAACACCTGAGACTCGTAGAAGAGAGAATGCACAGTCACATGGTGAAGGATTGAATCCATTAATTTGCAGTGCCTTGGACTTGATCTGTGAACCACAGGCTTTGTTTATGGCGAGGTGGGGCGAAAACAGCAACTTCACACCTCTTTCATCTCATGGCACACATAAACTAATTACAGTGATACCAACCTCTAGAATTGCTATTATTAAAAAGACATAGAGGAACTGGCCCTGGCCAGTGGCTCAGTTGCTTGGGTGTCATCCCATGCATCAAAAGCTTGAGAGTTTGATTCCTGGTCAGGGCACATGCCCAGGTTGTAGGCTTGACCCCTGGTAGTGGACGTGTAGGAGGCAGCTAATCAATGTTATACTCTTGAATCAATGTTTCCCTCTCTCTCTCCCTCTCCTTTCCTCTCTCTAGAAATTGATTTAAAAATCATATATAGCTGAGACCGGTTTGGCTCAGTGGATAGAGCGTTGGCTTGTGACTGAAAGGTCCCAGATTCGATTCCGGTTGGGGGCATGTACCTTGCCTGCAGGCACATCTCCACTGTGGGGTGTGCAGGAGGTGGCTCATCGATGTCTCTCTCTCATTGATGTTTCTGACTTTCTATCCCTCTCCCTTCCTCTCTGTAAAAAATCAATAAACTATATTTAAAAAAAACATATGTGTGTGTGTGTGTGTGTGTGTGTGTGTGTGTGTGTGTATATTCTTATGTCATATATATAGAGAGAAGCTGGTGAGAAGCTGGTACTCTAATACATTGCTGGTGGGAATGCAAAATTGTATAGCCTCTTTAGAAAACACAATGTATGGTTTCATTTATATGAAATCTTAGAAATGACAAAATACTATTATGCCAGTTTGTGTTAGTAGTTGTACAAGTGTATACAATTCATCCACTTTATACTAAAAAGGGAGGAGCTTTATTGTATGTAAATTATGCCTAAAAAAATCTTGGGGGAAAGTAAATGGGTGATATTTACATTGGAAAGGTAAATGTTGAGTAACTATTTTCTGTAATAAATGGTATAGCAGTGCAGCTGATCTGCCATCTAATTTGACTCTTAGCCTTCTTTGTACCCCATTAAAAAAAATCTTTATTGTTGAAAGTATTATATATATCCCTTTGTTCCCCTATTGACCTTCTAGCCCGCCCCCTGCCCCAGGCCTTCATCACCCTATGCACCCATTTTTATAGTGGTGTTGGTTTTTTTTTCAGGCATGTTTTAAAGAAAATAATATAAATCTTTCAAGTACCTTTAATTTTTTTTCATTAAAATTCCAATATGAATATTACAGAAATCCTTAAATCTACACCAATTTGCTAATATGTGATTAACAATTTAAGTTGGAAAATAAAGGCAGGCTAATGACTCCATATATTTTACTCCCTTTGCTTTAAATATGTGTACTGTTGGCTAAAGCACTGAAAACACACTGGAAGAAAGAACACTGCTAAAATATTGTACTTTCTTCACTGAGTAATATGAAAATCAAAGCTTAATTTGACAGCTTAAATGTTGTTTGTCCAACAGTAAACAGTGGTGTGTTCAAATAGTGACCTTTTTCCCTAGTATCTTTGAAATTTGAGATCCACTTTGATTTTTTGAGCCAAAATGCCAGTGCATGAAAATATTGCCAGAATTGTGCTTTAAAAACCAGTAGGACTATGGAAGTCTATACATGAATAGGAGCCCAAATTATAAATCTCAGTGGGTAGAGAAGGTTTCCAAAACACAATTTCTGAAAAATACTTTGCATTTCTAATGTACAGTGTGATAAATTAGGTGGGGCTTAGAAATCTAATATCTAATGATATCTAATATCTATCTGTGGAAACAAATGGACCTGTGAATTTAAATGTCAAAGCATTCCCTTCCTCTTCTCTCCTCCCTCCCCCCCCCCCCCACTCTTTCTCTTCTTATGCTACTTTTGGTTTCAGGACCTCTTGTCCCCTGATTTCAATGATATCAGTTTACCCAAATCTGATATATAGATTTTATCCTTTTTTTAAAATAAATTTTTATTCTTCAGATTATTACAAATAATCCTCCCTGTCCCCATATCTCCCCTCTCTCCTCCACCTGGTACTCTCCATCCCCATCCCATGTCCTTACCCCCTGCCACTATCCTCATCCATAGGTGTAAGATTTTTGTCCAATCTCTTTTTGCACCCACCATGCCCCATTCCTCCCTGAGTATTGTCAGTCCACTTCCTTTCTATGCCCCTGATTCTATTATATTCACCAGTCTATTCTGTTCATCAAAATTTTTTGACTTGATTTTTAGATACACTTGTTGATAGATATGTATTTGTTGTCACTTTGTTGTTCATAATTTTTATCTTTACCTTTTTCTTCTTCTTCCTCTTCTTAAAGAATACCCTTTAGCATTTCATATAGTCCTGATTTGGTGGTGATGAACTCCTTTAGCTTGTTCTTGTCTGTGAAGCTCTTAATCTGACCTTCAATTCTAAATGATAGCTTTGCTGGGTAGAGTAATCTTGGTTGTAGATTCTTGCTGTTCATCACTTTGAATATTTCTTGCCACTCCCTTCTGGCCTGCATAGTTTCTGTTGAGAAATCAGCTGACAGTCGTATGGGTATTCTTTTGTAGGTAACTAATTGTTTTTCTCTTGATGCTTTTAATATTCTCTTTGTCTTTTGCTCTTGGCATTTTAATTATGGTGTATCTTACTGTGGTCCTCTTTGGATTCCTCTTGTTTGGGGTTCTCTGCACTTCTTGGACGTGTAAGTCTATTTCTTTCACCAAGTAGGAGAAGTTTTTTTGTCATTATTTCTTCAAATAGGTTTTCAATATCTTGCTCTCTCTCTTTTTCTGGCACCCTCCATAATTCAAATGTTAGTGTGCTTGAAGTTGTCCCAGAATATCCTTATACTGTCTTCATATTTTTGGATTCTTTTGTCTTTTTGCTTTTCTGATTGGGTGTTTTTTGCTTCCTTGTATTTCAAATATTTGATTTGATTCTTGGGATCCTCTAGTCTACTGTTGAATTTCTGTATATTATTCTTTATTTCAGACAGTGTATGCTTAATTTCTGACTGGACTTTTTTCATTTCATTTATTTATTTATTTATTTATTTATTTGGCATTCTCATTAAGTTCCTTGAAGGTCTCACTAAGTTCCTTGGAGGTCTCACTAAGTTTCTCAGAGGTTTCTAGAAGATTCTTGAGTAACCTTATAGCTGTGGTTTTGAACTCTATATCCAGTGGTTTGCTTTCCTCCATTTCTTTCATTCATGACATGTTTCTTTGTCTTTGCATTTTGTTGCTTTCCTGTGTTGATGGAGTGGCTTTGTGTTGTGGGTGTCCTATAAGGTCCAGTGGCTCAATCTCCCCAATCCTCTGAGGTGGACACTTTTGGTGCACCCCTTTGTGTGCTGGGTGCACAGTTTTGTTGTAGTTAAGCCTTGATTACTGTTTGGTATCACTGGGAGGAATTGACCTCCAGACCAATTGGCTGTTAGGACCCTCTGTGTCTATAATGGAAGAACTGCTGTGTTGGAGATACCCTTATGGGGCAGGACTTGCTTCAGTGGGGCTTTGGTGCTCACTGAGTCTGCCTCTTGAGTGTGTCACTTATGGATGTTAGGAGTTGAAGTCTGGTATCTTCTCACACTGACCACTAGGTACACTGGCTCCTGGATCTCCAAGAAGGTGCAAAATCGGCTACTGCCTGAGGCCTCCCCCAGCAGGTGCTACAGTGAGATCTACAGATTTCTTCTCTTTGTTTGGGGTTTGGAAGTTTTGGAACTCTCTGACCCAACTGCAGTTTGTTAGGTTAGGCTGCTAAAGGAGCTATTCATATGCAAAAGCCACTACGCACAGCTTGGGTGAGGTTGTAAATTGAATGGGACTGGGTCTCAGGGACTCACAGGGTTGAGCAAACAGTGATGACTGCCAGTTAGCCAGCTCTGTGTCTCTGCATCCTGCTTCCCATTCTCCCATGCATAACAATGATCCCTGCAAGCACCTCTGTGAGACAGCCACCCTCACGTTCAGGCCCAATGCCAGACACTAGTTTCTCCCAGTAGGAGTCTGGGTCCCCAGCATCTCTCCGGAAACTGGAGTTCAAAGCAGGCAGGAGCTTGTATTTCCCACCCGACTGAAAAAGACAACAGTGTATTCAGTTGCCAGCCCGATTCGCACACCTCTATAGCTCTGCTTTTCTGCACCTTTGCACCTCCTACCCCATCTAAATGCACTTTTTTCTTTCCTTCTAATTGTAGAACTTCTATTCAACCAGCTTTCCTGTGGTTCTGGATGATAATCGTTTTGTCTTTTAGTTATAGTTTTGGTGTGGTTGTGAGAGGTAGCACATACCATCTTGGTTTTCTCTCCTAATATTTTCTTATTTGTATATTCTCTTAAGTGATAATAAAAAATTTGGTAAAATTAGGTTTGTGAATAAAAGCATAGCATGGTAGGGCCCTATAGCATTTCAGATTATAGTTCTAAGGGGCCTGTGGGAGATGGATTATTGGAAACATGGAGTTTGGAAGTCACACTAAAGTTTGAATATTAGCTCTGATCTTGCTCTGTCCTTGACTGTGAGCAAGTGTCTTAACCTTCCCAGGCCTTAGTTTCCTCATCTGTAAAATGGGATTAATGTTTAAAAATTGTTGAGAGAATTAAAGAAAATATTATACCTAAAGTCCAAATGTCTCTGAAGTTTGCTACTAAGTCTATAACATCCTAGTCTCCCATCTGCCAAATGAAAAGACCATCATCTTGTCTTTCTCTAGAATTTCTAGGAACCCTGTTTCACATATAAGCCGAGCAGTAGATTGCACATCTGTAGTCAGTTCTGCCTGGTTGTCCTTGGCCACCCTGCTCAACTGGGTTGAGGCTGAGCTGGGCTAGATGCCCATAAGTGGTGCCCTGTACAGGCCTCTGGAGTGACACCTGGAGCTGTACCTGGAGCTTCTGTTACATGTGCCTCCACTTCTCTAGTGCTCTGCATGGCATCTGAAGAGAGGAGAATATCTTCTATTTGTGTTTCTCCCTTCCACCCCACCCCTTCGCCCAAAGTCACAGGGATACTTGTTCCTTGGTACTAAATGTGTCCTGGAATGCCCAGCCTTTCCTTCTCTGTGACAATTAGGGTCTCAAAGGCTTTGTTTCCTATCACCATTTCCTCTTCTCCAGGTCCTCTGGTCCAGGAGAATGACCTGTACATCCATGCCTAGATCCAATATGTGGACAGTGTCCATGTATGTTTGTTACCAAGGGACTCCTGGGTCTTGTAAAGATCAGGATATGGAACTAGATAGGTTCATTTATTCATCATTCACAAAATACTAATGACTACACTAAGAGCTGAGAATCAGTGGTGGACAAGATAGATTTGGTAAATATCCTTCCAGAACTTTCAGTCTAGTGGCAATAAATGCAATGACTGTGCAATTTACCATAAAACAAAATAATGTGCCAAAAGGAGAGTAAACAAGGAGCTATTCTGTCCAAATGGATTGCTGGATGTGAGGGAAGCTTCATGCGAAAATGATGTTGGCCCCAGTCAGCCGAGAAAAATTAATGCCTTTAATGAAGGGGAAGAATATTGGAGTAAAGCTGCCCTCCCAAACCATGCAAAGGGAGTATCCCCCAAAGGAAGTATCCCCTAACAGGGAGAGCAGGGTGTCAAAAGAATGAGCTGGGGGTCAGGGATGGAGAGCCCTAAAGGGATAGAGCAAGCTATAGCCCAGCCTGCATCAGAGAGCGATTGCTGGATTTGGGGCCTCTGGCAGCTCTCAAAGGCTCAGCCTGCTCCTGGGCATGTACTTTCAGCCTGAGCAGAGGCTGCCGGGTGAGGCGACTACCCAACCCAGAAAGGCGACAGACTGGGCCAGTTTATGGTGACTGCATGAACTGTGACCCATGCTTTCTTTAACTCCCCTTGGCAAAGCCTGCATTCCTATGTAAACCCCATGAGTCAAGGGTTCTCTTCACAATATTCTGTCAAGATGCAAAATAATGAACACAGAGACTATAGTACCGAGCGAGTAAACTTTCTATTTTGCTCAAATTCAGTAGTTTTTCCCATTTCTCTCTGAAAACATGGTAGATGGAGATGTTTTTCTCCCTTCCCTGGCTCTCCGCTGCACTTCTCTACAGTTATAAGGAAAGGGACACTTTCTGACAGCATTTTGCATTTCCTACGGCAGGTCAACAGGATGTTTTTGAATGTAGAAGCTTTGACCTCAAACAATAAAAGACGAGCAACTTTAAATGAGGAGATGACGGTGACTACCTGGCTCTTGTTTCTTCAGGGATGAATGCTGGCGGTCTATTCACTGAGCCAAACTGCTTTCGGCTTGAATCCTCTCATTTTAAAAAACCTAGTGTCCTCTTTTAAGAAACATTTCAATTATAAAATAAAACAAATATTAAAGTACATAAACATCTACAGTACCTCGACAAGTCCATGCAGGCTGAGATATAGAACATTGCTATGTTCCCAGTATTCTAATGTGGAGGGGTAAAGATTGGGATCTATGGACCTTGTTTTTCTTTATGATTTTTACTACCTCTGATGCTAGCCTGGGGGCACACTTCCCTTCAGTTCTTGCTTTTCTTCCCACCTCCTTTGGGAAATACCCTGGAATGTCTCTTGGTCCCACCCCAAGCATGAACTTGGATTAGGACCCCCTCATCGGTCTTTCTGTTGGGCCCATGCTATACCATTATCGTTGCCCTGGCACAATGCACACCAAGTATTAGTATCTTTAAAAAGGAGTAACAGTCTATTCAGTATATTCCATGAGGACCAGGGCAGCTGATTCAGCTTTGGGAACCCAATGTCCAGCACAATCCTTAGCATGTGAGGGGCACCCAGGAAATGCTTGTTGATTTGGAAGTTAATTCTGAAAGGCACTGTCAAAGTCTTCAGCCTCGTGAGTTCTGTTGACTGACTGCGTTTTAGACATGTCTGTAGACTCATTATCAAGGTGAGAATTTTCTCTCACTGTTGTTAATTACTAACTGATTGTTAATTTGGAATGCCAAATCCTTCGCTGAGGATTTTTTTCTCTCAGTAAAGAGGTGCTGGTAGTGGGTGGGAGGAAAGGGGTGATGCTTGGAAATTGGCTAGCATACTCAGAGGCCCTTAGAGCCAGCTGTGAATACTGGATAAAAGGCCATAACCAAATCCTCAGAAGCATCTCTGCCCCATGTCCTTGAAGAAGCAGTTACTCCACATATTTGGGGGATATGCAAAGCCCGGCAAAGGTGAAGAGGGAGCTCCTTGTGTGGTTTGGGTGAAGCTGAAGTAGCCACCATACGGATTTTGGTGCTATTCCTGCTGTTTATCTTTTAAAAATAGGGCAGTGGTTACACAGCTGAGGCTCGGAGCCTGCCCAGCTCCCTGCACGACTCTGCCCGCTCCCAAGCTTGACAGCACTTCCTTCCTGACCTCGAGTGGCTTCCTGCTCTGGCCTTATCGCGCACAAAACTTGACACTGCACTGGATGGAATGCACTTAAAGTCCATACATGGAAATCTTTTGCTTTCTACATTTACAAACAATTGTCATCGACAAAATGCTTTTTTTTTTTTTCCAGACTCTCTTGACTTGAGTAGCATAGGATTAATACAATTGCAAAAGAGCAAGGGAAAGAAAGCACTTTCCATCTTCAGTGTTCGTTTTCACCTGAAATTTCAAAGTTTTGTTTTAGGAGCCAAAAAAATAAATAGTAAGTATGGCATATATATACATATATATACACACACACACACACACACATCAGCAAGAGAGAGTTGGTGGAAATTTCCAGTGTTTACAGGGGGCTTTGGGAAATGGTTTCCCCCACAGAGTGAATTATACAATTATACAATTATGCAAATCACTTTACGTGATTTTCATTTTATTACATCTCCACCTTAAAGAAGAATGGTGGGTAGTTTGGTTGTGAATATTGTCATATAAAACAAACAACCTTTTAGACATTTTTGGCTCCCCTTGCAAATTTTAACTGTTTTGGTAATTCTGAAAGCTCTTTTGTTTTCCTTCATCTGAGATCTCCTGATGTACTTTCTCCCATAAAATTTCAAGGTACATATAAGATAATCCTCACATTGAAAATTAAAGTTTGGAATGCCAAATCCATCAAAGATAAATGGGGCTCACAAAATTTTTAAATCTTCATTTTCTGAGCTGTTTAATATTGATAAAGATAATGCAATAGACGTTTCAGGGACATATATCCCAAACAGCTTTGCAATGCATTAAAAACAAGCCACTCTGAAAATAATTTAAAATTTGGTATGGTGCTGATTGAGAAATTTCAAGGGGTTAACAAAAAAAACGTAGCTTAGAGAAAGTTCCTGGGAGTGGCTTGGCTTTCTAAATTTAATTGCTTTTCATGAGCTCATCAACCTTCTTAAGATATTATGATCTTTTACCCAGGCTAGGGGAATTTCCTCAGATGTGATTAAAGAGTGGGTTGGGCCATGTCCTCAGGAGTCAGAGTACTTAGTATTGGAAGCATGAACTCTCTTGGAATCTTTCCCGATTTTATTTCACAGAAACCCCCCCTTGAAGAACAACTCCCACGATGGAAGGCAAGGGACAGAGGAAGCCTTTTGAAATGGATTTATTTTTTAATCTGAAAGTTGAAAACTACTTCAGTAAGAGTCAGGGGAAAGAGTTCAAAGTCTCTTTCTTAGGATGTGTAGATTCAACAAGTGAAGAGAACTAAGAAATACTTGTGAAAGTGCACACTCACACTGAGTTATTATTGCCAACGTCCATGACTTAATTACTTCAGGAAGCCTGGTGGGCCCCGTGGGTGAGGGTAGCCTAGGTTTTTTGTTGATTCCTAAGGAATAAGGCTGCCTTAATGATATTACTACATGTGAATATAAACTCCCCTATGACGTGTGACGAAGTTGAAGCATGTGACAGAGAAAATAGGGGACTGACTGAGTTGGAGTGGGAGGAAGGTCTCTGTGCAGATTGTATTTGAGCTGCCGCCAGCTGAGGTACAAAGGCCTTTGTGTTCACCAAGCCCTCCCAGTGCATGGAGGGTAGGAATATTAAGAGGGGAAGTTAGGGAGGTAGGCCGGCGCTAGATCATGCAAGGCCTCCTAGGTCGTGGTAAGAGTTTTGGATGTTCAGTGTTGTGATGTACATAACATATACAGTAATTTGCCATTTTGGCCATTCTTAAGTGTACAGTCCAGTGGCATTACATTCACGTTTTTGTGCAGCCATCACCGTCCTCCTCCTCAAGAATTTTTATCTTTTGAAACTGAAATTTAAATCCACTAAACAACAACTCCCTACTTGCTTTCACCACAGTGCTTGGCTACCACCGTTGTATCTTCTCTCTCTCTGAATGTAACTCTTCTATGTACAAGACATGTAAGTAAAATCATACAGTACTTGTTCTTCTGTGTCTGGTTTATTTCACCTGGCATAATATCCTCCAGGTTTATCTTTTTTTAAAAAATATATATATATATTTTATTGATTTTTTTACAGAGAGGAAGGGAGAGGGATAGAGAATTAGAAACATCGATGAGAGACAATGATCAGCCGCCTCCAGCCTGCCCCCTTCTGGGGATGCGCCCACAACCAGGATACATGCCCCCCGACCATTATCGAACCCGGGACCCTTCAGTCCGCAGGCCAATGCTCCATCCACTGAGCCAAACTGGTCTTGGCCCAGGTTTATCTTTGTTCTTGCAAATTGTATTTGCTTCCTTTTTTTTTTTTTTAAACAGAAAGAGAGAGAGAGAGATGTGAGAGAGAAACCTCGATCTGTTGCCTCCTGTATGCACCCTGACCGGGAATCAAACCCACCACTTTTTGGTGTGGAGGACATTGCTTGAACCAACTGAGCTACCTGGCCAGGCCAGGATTTACTTCTTTTTTTTAAGGCTAAATAATATTTGAGTGTATGTATATACCACATTTCCTTTAACCATTCATTTGTCAATAGACAGTAATTGGGAATAATGTAAAATATACTTCAACAAGATGCAAATATCTTTTTTGATTCTCTACTTTAAATTCTTTTGGGAATATCCTTAGAGGTGAAATTGCTGATCACATGACAATTCTCTTTTTAATTTCGTTTTCCACAGCTGTAGCTTTCTACATTCCCATCAGCAATGCAAAGGGGTTATAGTTATTTCACATCCTTGCTAACACTTGTTATTTTTTCCATTTTATTTTAAATAATAGTTGTCCTAATGGATGTGAAGAAGGTTTGAAATCTTTAAGTTAGAATCCATTAAATTATTTTAAAGGTAGTCACATGATCCTCTCTCTTTTTTAAAACAGTCACTCTGGCTGCTACATGGGGAATGAATTGAAAGG